>JASANE010019377.1:0-17799 GCA_030248225.1 Trileptium ribeirensis
TGGCCGTTAATACTACTGTTTTGGCCTAAGTTGTAGTTATTACTGCTTTTGGGGAATTCTCGGGGAAGGTTATTCGACTAGAAATATGGAGCAGAACTAGGTTCGGGCGGTGTTTCATGAACAAACGGAAGTTGATGGTTTTGCGGACTGGTCGCTCTACCTGAAAGAGATGGCGGAAAAATATGCTGGGACTCCTGGATAGATGAGGAGGCTAAGTCTGTTTCCGTGGCGAACAGTGGAAATCGAGACTTTGGAATGTCGAGTGTTTCGGGTTTTCGCATGTGGTGTAGGAGAGAACGTTTCCAACAACTAAACCATATGTACAGTTTATTATCATATATTGTTTTTATAATTTTGTTCTAATCAGTTTTAATGTTTTGTTATGGATGTTTAGGGGGTGGAATATTTGAAGTGCCGCAACTACGGATGAGTAAGATTTAAAATACCCCACACAGTGCAGTTCTGAGGTATTATTGGAATGTGCCTGATGTAATTTAATAACCCAATCTGCTCGTTAGAAAAATGTCATGGTGTATAGTTGAAACTATAGGTGCCCAATCCGGATAGAAATACATAAGATCTATTAGTCTAGTGGGGTGTTAGGTTAGCTTACTTAAGAACAACGTAAAAGACCGGGATTGGTCACAACTACCGGTCTCTGACCTCCTAAAAAACTTAATCTAAACGGTGTTACGAAAATCTACGTGATAATTAGTAGATTGTAAGTGTCTCGTGCTATATATACGACGTGTCTTGAACTGTGTGCATACACCAAGGTTGTCGTTTTGTCAAAATCTCGAATTGATTCGGGCAGAAATTCGCGTTCACATTTTTGGCTTTGCTATTCCCATTTTTATGAACCCGAATATGGTCACTGTGATGTAAGAATGGAATTTTTGCTGGCGCACATTTTTCCATATCGCACGTTTGCAAACGCTCATCAAATAACATTCAGAATCAGACAGCAATGTTCACGGTCTATTTGTCTATTATAGCAAACGACAAAATTGTCAGTCGCGTTTGCACTTGTACGCGGTCAGCAAAATGCGATGCTAAATCGCAAAATAGTGACCGCGAACAGCGCCTGCGCGTCACTGGATTGCAAAACGTGTTAGCCTACATAAGGGAAAATCGTGTTTTTTCGCGTTCATCTTTTATACGATCGTGAACTGTCTTGACAAAAGAACAGCCCGGGTGCACATACATAAAGTGGGCTCACGCACAAGTATTCAAAGCTAATCTGCATCAAGTGACGAAAATTTTGCATACGTGGTGTGCACCTTTAAATATTGGTACCAATAAAGAGTGGTTATCATCGGGGTCTCGTGTGCTAAACCAGGTACGGTATGAACGTATGGCATTGCTTTCCCATTAGTGCATACTTTAGAATCTTATTTAACAGATCTAATAATCAATGGATCTCTGTCACATTTTAAGACATTTGTTCTGGTTTTGGACCGCAAGACCTAAGCCGGTGTAAAATATAATTTTATCCAGATGAAATATACCGAGTCGCAGCAGTCCATCAAAACCCAACCGTGTGAGCTACCCCGCTAATCGAAGTGAAACTTAGAGTAGCAAAGTGGTTTTCTGCTCTGAATCAGGCGAACCAGCCTGGAATTGCGAGTCAACAGCTTTTCTTCACCCCGTTCGTGCATAGTTTAGGACTGACGGCCACCGTAATGTTTGTTGCCCCGACCACGACTATGGACTCAGCGAATTAAACACAGCTCAGACCGATGTTGTCAGTACAATGTAGTCAACCAGAGCGAGTGCGACTGAGAATTGCTTTTAAGTTGTCAAGTATTTAAATAGGCCTGCTGAAATGATATGCATGAACCAAATACGAGTCAGCCCTAAGATACTGTTATTGCATTAGCCTATAAGGTTCTATAGTGAAACGATCGACTTTCTCGTATCGCAACCACTTGTGATGGATCCTTACGAAAGGGCATAACGCGAAATATGATGGAACTCGCTTGCGTTGGTGAGCCCTAATCGGTGCCATTTTTGGTGAGCCCAAATCGGTGCCATAGTTAAACTATTTAAAACAGAGCGAGTACGGCTGTTCCGAGGGTCACTATGAGAACCACGTGAAAACTGTCTGACCTTAGCGAGCTTGTAAAGGGGGCTGGCGTCTGTCAGTCCTCGGTGGAGAATTCGTTCGATATCTCCTCTTAAGCAAGTTAAGGCCTACCCATCGTGCTATCATTTGGAACAGCCATGTTGCTGAATTCAGGCTATAAGTCAAACTCGTTGGTGCTAAGTTCCTAAGAGAGGTCCCATAGTATGGCAATGTCCATGAGTGTAATGTGCCCTTGAAAATTACTCGGTGTTGCACATCCGAAATGAGCATAAAATTTACTGAAGCTAAAGTCGGCCATACATAAAATACGAGCTTCGATTCCAATCGAACAAGGAAAATCGATCGGAAGTCAACTGGTCTAGGCGATCATATCATTGAAAGTAAGTAAATAAGTTCAAGTACAAACTTCGCTTGGGTCATGACTGACGTTGAATCTTCCACTCGTAGATTTCCGCTCACAGCAAACTAGCGTTACCCGTATAGTCGGGACATCCGAACATCCTATTCGATTCCTAGGTAAGCGAGGTTTAAAATCCACCTTGGACGAGGTTCACGTTCAAGCCGCATGCATGGTGCGCCCACGTTAATCCCACCGAGTTAAGGTAAGATGGACACCAGGAGTGCGGGAAGTGAAAGTTAGCCATGTTTCCTCTACTTATGTTAGAGGTCAACTCTCTCTCGGAAGACCTCGAATACCAATAGACATGTGTGCCTCTTAAAAGGGTGTCGGGTCAAGCACACCGACCCCGGTTGTTACCCTGCGGTCCGCTAAGCTAACCGATTCTTGGGGCCTGGCCCGTAATTATACCCCAAGGATTGGGAAGCCGGGGTCGTATAAGCACCGTAAATTGCGTTGCTGCAGCTGCGTATCGCTTGTACGTCCTAGTACATCTTTAGAGGCTGGATGTTATATCGTTAGAAAACAGGGGGTCTTTTCCTTCAGCCCCCAGGCCGGCTTTGGTAAATTTAGAAGATACAGCGATAATTTTGATATCATTCGACTCAGTTTGATGAGCGGGCTCAGAAAATATTCATTTCGGCTACTTTTATGTCAAATTTTTTTTTCGGTTTTTTTTAGTTCCCGATGGTCTCCTCTTGGAGCCCAAAATTTTCGAAAAAAATTTTCTCGATAAATGTATAATTTTACATATATTTCGAACTGCATTAACGAGTTGATTTGATTGATGGTAAAGTCAGCTAAATCGGTTCACGGATTAAGGAGTTATTGACTCTTATGTGATATCCCAACTGTAAGGCTAAGCCTAAGCATTAGCCTAAGTCGGTAATTCATGAACCGATTACGCTAATCCTATCACCATTTTAGACGTCTCGAAAACAACTTACATTTTATAACGAAGCGACCATAGCTGCCTGGCGTCCTCTAATGCTTACGGAATAAGCGTAAATCTGATATTGCTCTACGCTGCTTTTGCATTTTTTTGCATAGATGTGGTTAGGCCCGAGGCTTTTTCAGTTGGCAGGCCGACTCCAGTTATCGCTTTCAAAAATATCCCCAAATAATTCCCGGTGTATAAAAACTGTCGACGATATTTACATACATCGAATTGAATTTTCCATTAAATATAAAAGAAGTTTCTTTGATTTCTGTATCACCTGATATTCTTGTAAAATTCAAAGAACCATTCCTTAAAATCTCAAAGAATTATTTTTAAATAATTATCTTATTAAAAATCTTCTCTCAAATTTTAAAGAATAGTTCTTTGAATTTAAAAAATGTCTGGTGATGCAGAAATCAAAGAAACTTCTTTTAAATTTCATGGAAAGTATTTTGAATGTATGTAATCACTACAAATGCAAGCGCAAAGTATGACCACATTCTTTGCGTCAAGTCCGTCTTATCTATGTCTAAAATATGCGCGCCATTACAGCATACACTACAGATAATTTACAAACGTTAAACTTATGATTGCATGAAAATCAAACACTTAATCTATCTTTTACAAGTCCGTCTTATCTATGTCTAAAATATGCGCGCCATTACAGCATACACTACAGATAATTTACAAACGTTAAACTTATGATTGCATGAAAATCAAACACTTAATCTATCTTTTACAAGTCCGTCTTATCTATGTCTAAAATATGCGCGCCATTACAGCATACACTACAGATAATTTACAAACGTTAAACTTATGATTGCATGAAAATCAAACACTTAATCTATCTTTTACAAGTCCGTCTTATCTATGTCTAAAATATGCGCGCCATTACAGCATACACTACAGATAATTTACAAACGTTAAACTTATGATTGCATGAAAATCAAACACTTAATCTATCTTTTATATACTCTCCTAAAATTTGTATGACGATAATTTCATACAATTATTGTGTTATATTATTTCGTTACAATTTGTATAAAAATTAACACAAATACGGGCAATTGTATGGCGAACAATTCCTATATGAATTGTGTACGTACCACTTTGTACATTATGTATGATTATGTCAACATAAATTGTAAGAAATTGACCACAATCAATATATGACACATTGCACGTAATTTGTATGAATAGTAACACAATATGTGTGATTATTTACATATCCTTTGCATGAATTTACACATAACAATTGTATGACTCGTTACACATTCTTTTATGCGAAATTACTTACAACATATGTATGATAAATCGTATATGATTTGCATTAAATTGCTTAAAAAACTATGTTATTTCCACATAATTTGTATGAAATTTCAGATAATTCATGTATGTTTTGTAAAACATAATTTTTTGAAGCTATATAAAACAAATGTATCGTAAAATTGAAAACTAGTACAAAGATAGCAGTTTACATTAATAACTAGTACAGATAGCAGAAACATTTATACATTAAGTGTGTCTTACTTCATACAAATATTTATAGAAATTCACACATTAGATATATTTAATACAAAAATGTATGAAAATTCATACTTTAAATATATTTAATCTCATACAAATAAATATCAAAATTCATACAATACATGTATTAATTTTCATACAAATATATGTTAGAGTTTATACATTGTATATGCTGCTTTTCATACAATTAATATTCAAATTAATACAATGCAGATATGGTATTTGATACAAATATATGTGAAGATTCTTACATTATATTGTATATTTCATACTATAAAGTTATAAATTTCAATTAGCTACAATTGTATTCTTTATACAAGCGTATCTAAAAATTCAAACTAACGAGAAAACCGCTTTATCAAATTCCATAAAAAATTGTTTTGATATACATACTTTACAAATGTGTGACCTCCCACAATGAAAATGTGTATGTAAACCAGACCACACAAATAATGTATGACACTGTGCACATATATGTATGACATAACGCTAATTTTAAGGGTGTACCATTCAAACCGCACTGACTACCTGGTCGATTACGCTGATAAAATTAGCGTAGTCGGTTTACTGGCTGGCGACCAAAATCAGCTCAGTGCTGTAGGTTCGGAGGCAGCAGCTCCGACGTAGGCTCTGTATAAGGTTCATATAAGGAACTTAGTTTAGGCTGAGGCTCAGACTTAGGCTTAGTATATCGTGATTAGCATAGCATGCGTTTTACTTCAACCCATAAAAAGTTACACTAGCCTCAACAATAAGTGTATCTTCAGTTTAATTCAATACATAATTTAGTAGTAAAATAGTTTTTACAAGACATTATAAATATGCACAGCGAGGAATATATACAATTAAAACATATAAATATTTAAATTTCAATTATGACTATAGCTTAAAATTTAAAGCTTGATATCCTAACATAATTTAACAGTATATTTTCTACAAAATGCATTTTTGAAACCGTATTTAAATATGCTACTGGATACTTAATTAGCAATAATTACTGATACCAATATATAATGCGATGCATAATGCACCAGTGAATTGAAACTAAAATCGCTGAAATAATAATTATCCTTTTACATTATTATAACCACAGTCAACGATTGATTGAAATTAATCTGGGCAATTGGCGTTGTTCGCATCACATATGCTTCTTGTAAGGCTCATTAGAGTATATTTTCTAAAAGAAATTTCTCCGCAACTACGGTAATTGCGCTCTATTCATTCGGATCGCATTGGCTAGCCAGATAACCTTTACCGGTTTAAGATTTGATTTTAGAATAGTATTTTATTTCATGTATGTTGCGATAGTTGCAATAAACGCTTTGCAGCAGTGGACTTTTTCCGCTTCGATGGCTCCCCAATTTTACGCCCAAATTTTAAAGGCTAACCCAGAATTTGTGATCCTTATTTGAGAGGCCTTGCCGGTACCCCAAACCGTTTATGAACTTTCTTATTTTTCGATCAATTTTAACGCTTACTTCGAAATAATATTTCAAGTTACATTCTTTCACCGCAAATCTACAGAAAGATTATCCAGCTGAGCAGTGAAACAGATTTTATGTTCAAGTAAAATTTACAGAAAAAATTCAGAAAAGCAGCGCTTCTAAGAAGGTATTTTAACATATAGTTAGATTGATCATACTACGGAATTAGTCCCTATCTGGCTGATTAGTTTTAACTTTTTGTACCTAATATATAAATTATCATAATGGTCCTTTATTTTAAATTTCAACCCTGAAACCGGTATTTTCTAATAAACTTTCCACTCATTTCTCGTAAACCGTTTGCTCGTTAGGAAGTGTTACGCTTTACCGTTATATAAGTAATGGCTGCTTATCGTTATATAATTACTCTTAGTATTAGTTTCAGATCGTGACCAGTTGTAAGTGAGATTATACCTTTTATACGTGTGTATTAATCGAATTTTGTTTGATAAGATCTTTGATCTACACATGAACAGGGCGGATATGTAAAAGTTCTGTGTAATAAAAGATTACTCGAGCAGTATTTTAAATCCTGGTGTTTGTATATTTCTTGGCCCTAATAAATACTTTATTGAAAGGTTTAATGCGAATTTTGCACAAAAACATTAAAGCTCTAAAATTTTGTTAAACTTTTAATGTTTTAGGGCGTATCAAACGAGAAAATCTTAACTGCAGCAGTTGAGGAAGTATTAATTGTTAGGCCAATACGCATCCGTAATTTTTAATGAATATATGTCACAATAGGGGTTTACCTAACTAAAGCGGTCCCAAACCTCATATATATATATACATAGTTCACTGAAAATAGCGGGACTAATCATCTCATCTCCCTAGTTCTACGCTTCTAATATTTTCACACGAAAAGTCTCAAGCATATCGTATTTAATACCATACTATCGTTGGTCAAACGCCAAAACTTTTTCAATATTTTTATATGCTTTTCAAATATGTTTTGTTCTATTAGTGATATGTAAATATTATACTATGTCATAATAATTATGGTGATGTTAATAAACTAATGGACTTGATTTGAGTTAACTTGATATAAAAAAAACCAATTATCTTATTATTAAGTAAAATTGTTTATCCATACACAATATTTTGTATAATTACAAACTTTTTTAACTTTTCGAAACTTGTGTAAAAGTGTTTTAATTAATGTGAATACGTATGTGTACTTTTCTCAGAATCTCATAAATCATACACAAAATGGGTGATGGAATACTATCGTGTGAATATCCCGTAGTAAACAGAATAAAGTGCTAAGTTTGGACACCAAACAATAATTCTTCAAGATGAGGCTCGTTTTAGTGGAGTTAGGATAAAATTGGTTTCTTCCTTATAAATGCTAAAATTAACTTTAGCGTTTAATGAACGAGAGCGTTCCATAAAATGTGCTTAGTAAAATGTCAGTACACTGTAGGACTCCAAACGGTTGATGAGCACAATGCATTGTAATTAAGATAAAGAGGCACATGCGTCAAGTAATCACTGATTAAAAATAAAGAAATCATTCGATCTAAGGTTGCGGCAAACCATACTTCGCTTAATGATTATTCATGCTTGAGTCGTATCAACGCGTTTCAGAAGCAGAACACTACAGTAAATGTAAAGTCTTGTATGTACCATAGAAACTGAATATATTTGTATTACTGTACATCTGCTTAACATAAGCTACAAAATGGCATAGTACAGTGTTTAGTCTAAACCAAGGTGAAGCTCAGCTAAAGCTTCCAACCACGAAACAGTGTTGTTTATGTACAAGTATATAACACAGAGCGTCGCAGAGTAAGGCTAATCATTAATGGCTGAGCTCACAATAATTCAGTCTGGATGCAAAACCCTTCAAGTTGCAACAAACAATTAGTGGTAATATATATATATATATAAATTTCATATACTAGTTTTAAATTGAAATCTAAACAATTTTTAAAGTATAATAATAATACTATATTATCCTCTTTAATATCTTTAATATCTTAAATATCTTTTAATTTATATCTTAAATTATAACTTTTATTTTTTTATATCTTTAATATCTTTTAATATCCTCTTTAATATCTTTAATATCTTTGATATAATATCTATAGCATCCTCTTTTTAATATGATTTTCAGAAAACTAACCGCCGTGCTTTTAATTATTACTTGTTGCCCATAGATTGGAATCATGTACATTCCAGCGCTTTTGCAGTTAATGTCAAATGTAATCGTTTTACAGCGATTCTTGGCTATGTTTGCTTGCTATTGGCTCTCAGAAAAAGGTAAATTCGTGCTTTCAGTTCTGATATCCCAAGGATATCACATTTCTTCTGACAAAAAACGTAAGAAGCTGTGACGGGAAATGGAACTCAATATTAACAAATTTTACTCCAAAAGCAATTCTGCTCTTTAGAAAGAATGTTGCTCATAAAATTCTTCGTTCTTACGGCTTCAACAAACATTTCACATATGTTCACGACAAACACTTTGTCAAATCAGGCATGGGTGCACTACGGAGCGAAATCCGGAACTCTATAATTACATTCGATAAAGAAAAATGTAAAAACTTGATAAATCTTTTTCGAGCGAATATATTCAAAATAATGGTAACATTCCATTTCTAAAACGGGTTGCCTCTAACTGTCCTGTATAAACTGGATTACGTTCACGTCGCTAATGGTGCACAGGTACCTCTGTGAGTTAAAAGCGAAACACAGCCGTTCACCATACATGCTCAAGGTCCGAAATCCCAGGCAATAGCGGGGCTGCGGCCTTTATGCAATTCTTCAGGACTCGAAATTTTGTCTAATTTTTACCTATTTTTCCCCGATTTACGCACATTTCTCTAATTATTGCTTTCTCTCCCATGAGCATGTATGGTCATTCACCCGATCGTATCTCTGAATATTTTTGCGCGAAATACATGACTAGGTTAGTTTTCCCTGGTGCATATCTTAGAGCAAAGTGATATTGATGTAATGCTTTATTCGTTTGTTGTATTCACTTTAGATTACGATCAGATAATGTGGCTATGTATCCTTTCTGAACTTACCTGTTTATTTACCAGGCGCCAGTCAATTTTGATTAACAGGATCTTTCATCCGGTCTATATTTCGCATGGACAGTGTGAACATAGGCAGTGCTGTATAATATGGTCTAGCTTGACTAATTAAACAATATTTTTGTTGATATAATTATGACAAAAAACACCTGATCCGACATAAACCCAAATACAGTTTTAATATAGCTGCCTAATGAACATTTACGACAAATTTTTTCTTTAAATATCCAATAAAAATACCTTTTTACTACATTAAGTATATATCCAAAAACACTTTATTACATCAATAATCATTAATGCGTCATTGCAGCAGTAATTCCTTAATGCATCAAATTCAATCCATTGCTAACCAGCGCTAACAATTTTAATTAGTTTACAATGCCGACAACGGTACGCAATAAAACCTGTTACAGTCGTTGCGCTTGGCACAGATAACAAATGGAGATCGAAGGATGAAGCCGCCTGTAGGAAATGCTTTTGTTACTTTATCGATTAACCCGTTTAAATGTCGACCAATTTGAAACAAACTTCAGCCATTTACCAGTTGCGTAGTTTTAGTTCTGGGCGCCATAAACGACAATTAGTTTACGTATAATGTGTATTATTATTACTACTAAACCAGTAATTATAATGATTACTATTATCTGTGAACGCAATAATGTCGCAATTATGGTAGTGACTGAGCTTGATTATGCAATATAATTGTATTACCGAATGCATTATGCATTTTAACTTGTTGCAATGATAATAATTTGAATAAATGTTCGCCAGGACCATCTGGTATTTAATATATACATCCGATTGATTGCTGGTGTAATTTTAAACATTATAGTTTTGCATTGTTCTTTTACCGTTTATGAGGCTTTAACCATTTAACTCGCTCTAATCGCTGAATGTTAATATGACTTTATTGAAATAAACACTGGTTAATATTGTTTATGCTAGAATCTGCTATATATCTATCGTATTTGAAACATTTTTGTATATTATAATTCTCTTAGTCCGTCTCAAGTCGGTCCTGTTCATAGTAGAAGCTAGTACATTATGGACATCGGCTATATTAGTAATCACCAAGATCCTGCCATACATTCTGCCTGGCTACGACTATGTCCATATATAGCATCAAAGCTGATTATATATATATTTCAAACCAGGAGCGCAACAACGAGTGCTTCAGCGGGAGAGTGCGAAATTTCAGGTTAAGTGTTTTTAAAAACAAACTCTCATTCAATTTTCACATTCTATCGATCACTGAATGTTTTTTAGTTGTGAGTAGTGAAATTATTGCAAATGTGTCAATCAAATCCACCTCGTCGATGCATTTCGGCTGGCTTTGCTTATTTCTATGCAAACTATCGGCCGGTATTGACAAATATATAGGTAAAAGTGGAGGCCAGCTTCACCCCTCCCTGTTGCTCTGACCTTGTTTCAAACTGAGTGTAACAATTTTTTCTATGAAATATGTGAAAGAATTAATTTACTGAGGTAAATTCAAATTTACTGATTAAATAAATTCAAATGTAAAAATTTATATTTTTATATCTATATATATTAAGCATTGTTCTTTAGTTGCGGATTATATTCATTTTCATTTCGAATTTACGATTAGATGTTTTAGCGGCTACGTACCGCTTCAGATTTTATCAGTTTTGTTTCTTCATCGCAAGTCAGGTTGTATTCATTTTGATTTTCACTGGTATACTCTTCTCATCTGAACCATGTTACACATGTGATGTGGACGGGCCCGTACCCAGCCTTCCAGTCGAGGGGGGGGGCACTCAAAATCCAGGGGGGCCAATAGTATTTGCGCATAATGATTCAAAATAGGCTAAGAAATATGGTGTTTAATTTACATATTTAATTTTCTTACATGTATATATGTGTTACATTATGACAATGTCGGTATTTCGTCATTTGAAAGCAAGAATAACGTTCTCCACATTCTAAATAATCAATATTTTCCGACTGGATTGTTTGAACTTTTTAAAAAAAATCATCTGCAGTAATGTTCCGCAAAGCTTCTTTTTCGAAAGCTAATAACACTAGTCCACTAAGTCGATCCTGAGCCATCAATCGCCGGTACGGGGTGAGCAAACGAGTAATACGACTACATACTCTCAATCGTCATTATATAACAAAAATGGGTAAAAAACGACAGTTGTGTTGCACTATTACTACTGGAGTCAGTATATATATAATATTCTATTATAAATGAAAAATATCTTTAACTACACTGTGTTCAGGGGGGCCCAGCAACCGCGCGAGGGGGGGCCCGGCCCCCCCGCTGGTTACGGGCCTGGATGTGGATATAGATTGTGCTTTACAGTACATTCAAAGGCATAGGATACAAAATCAAAAATTGGGGGTGGGTCGCGTTATGCAAGTATTGGCGTGGGCCCCATACGACGGCTTCTTTCTCTAAAAGCCGAGGAGCCTCTTTCAGTGTCTCGCTTGCCGGCCCTGAGTACTGTACAACCGGGCTGGCATGATTTTGACCGGTACTGAATAACAGATATTGTTGTTATAACAAGCGACAAGAGTTGTGTTTGAAGCTATGACTGTCATAACAAGGCTTAGTACTGCTGCCTCGAAAACCTAGCGCGGCGCCTTAAACATCGTAGATCTATCGCTGAAGCAAGTGGTCACTATTTTTAAAGCGATAATTTTAAAAAATTTCTGCCAGTTTAAATTTTACTCTATTTGAATGATTATTATGACAGTTGACTATTTAAATGTCTGCCAGTGCCATACTTCTAGGTATTTCAGCTTCATTTGCATAAATTTAGTATTACCAGATTTCACTTGAGCAAGATGGATTTCCACGTTTAGATATTCATTACAAATGTGAAACATGGAAACATTCAGATTCTGCGAAGATCTATCACGACGGTCCCATCAAACTAAAGATTTTGTTTATAACAGAGAAATGTAGCAGTATACGTTCGTGAGCGTGCCTGGAAACATTGCATAAATGGAGCATTTCACGAGAAACCAGTAATGCATTTGAAACCAGCTTCTACTATTACCTCGATGCCGCTTCGTTACGGGACACCAGTGGTTACTATAGTCGCATTTGATAGACAGTTTCCGATTTGAACACATTCGCGACGATTTAACACAAACGACTCAAACCACTTAAGGGATTGATAGCTCATTCCAACGCTCACCATTCGCTGGAGAATCACTTTGAAATTTGAACACAATTTTTTTCAATGTTTTGCCATTTTTTGCTAATCTGAATATTTGAACCCTATTCAGAGTTTGAAGAATTCTGAAATTAAACAAGCAACGAAGAACAAACGTTCAGATAATTCATGCTCAAAGCCCGCGATCTTAGACGGGTAGACAGGTCCTGGGGAGGCCTTCGGCTTCCCAGAAGGTCAGCCGGGTGGCGAGGTGGGGGTACAACGCTTTGCACCGAATGTTGTCCGAGCGTCACGGAGTAACCCCCTTTTTCCAACTTTTTAGTTTAGTTCCGATTAACAAAAACGGAATGAAATAATCAAAGACTGTGAGCAGATGCAGCTCAAATTTTGAGCTAAAAATTTAAAATTGTGAATGAACCTACATGATTTCATTGGAACCGTTGTCTCACATTGTATCCTTATTTTATTTGTAACTTATTAATATCAGCCAAAGTCCGACATGATTTTAGAAGCGGGTTTAAAATAGAGAAGCCAAACGGCATGGCTTTACTGGGAAACACTTAAGCAATTCATGTTACTTAAACGTCAATTTACATGACGGTGTTGCTAAAATCTGTGTTAAAAACAATATTTATTAAAATTTCTCTCGTACTCTAGTTACATAATTGGCGACTGTGCAACGGGAAAATTTAACGTAACACATTTTTAACGCATGTCAATAATTCATTTTAAATTATCATCTCAAATTACATAATAAAACATATATTTTGTCATTTTTTGCCCTATGAGAAAAAGAATATTATGGACTTATACTAACTAAAACTACTAAACTGAAAGTAACTTTAACTGTTATATTTTAGCGGCAACAAGAGGGTAAAATTTGCGTTTTTAAGTGTTACAAAATTGTTCAAATATGCAGAAGAAACATCGATTAGACAAGATTTTACACAGATATTTCGTTGGTGAAATTGTTTTTTTAATTAAAATTAGCGTGAAAAATTTAAGAAATTATGTTGTCATGTCAGTTTGTTTTCAAAGCGAATTTGCAATCCTAGCTGCCAATGCCTAAGCACTTGGTGGGATACTTTTGTGTGGACTCTAATCAAGTATATGCAGAAACAATGGATTTCTACTGTATGAAATTGTTTTTTTTCCAAAACTATGTTTCAATTTTACGGACCGTCAAATTTCAGAGTCTTGGTATTGAGCTTTCCTACTTACATACTTAACAATTGCGGCGTATGGGCCCAAAATATATCCGAGTCACTAAAGTGGAAAAGCTCACATTGATCAACTATTCGTCGTTAGTGATTTACGAGTGTTTAGAGATTGACGAAGTTCGATCATAGATGCTCATATGAAATCTATGGGCCTGATGTTAATTTTAGCAATTATGAGCAAAATTACAAAAATTGTAAGGAAAATTGAAAACACTGAGAGGAAAATAAGGATCCTCTTTCGAGTATTGAACAGGAACAGCTATTATTAAATATTTGAAATTATTTAGGTTTTCCGCTAACTTTTGACTCTGTCCTTATCGCAGTGCCCGTCATAAGACACTAAGCTCGGGCAAATGCTATGTTTTATTTCGTGCAATTCTCTGTTGAATATTAGCGTTCATCCACTATCACTATATTCTCCAGGATAGAGTCATAAGAACTTTGTGTTGCTTAAAACTGACAAACTGTAGTTTGCCATCAAAATAAGGTCGTTTATTTGAAAGTTACCGTTGATATGTACGGAACAATTTAGAACTAGGGGACAAGCTGCGCTTAGTCGGCTTTAAAGAAAAATTCAATGTCCACTAATGCGACAAACACTATTGCCTTTCCGGTTAAAGATTTATATATTGTGGAAATAGTAACGCAAAGGATACGCCGATCTGCTGTTGTGCGTTTGATGATCATCGTACTGTGATAATTGGGTCGCAAAAATTTGTTAAATCAGTCGTCTCTCCCGAATCATGAGGCAACATCAGGAGCGGGACGAATCGACAATCGATGCCCGCACACTCTTGAAAAATTCCTAGGAAGCGGCGGCCTCCGGAACCTCTTGTTCCCGCTCCCCTGTTACTGCTAGATGTCATTTATCATAGATGTCCACGTTTGCTACATGAGTCCAGGAGCGTCACAAGAGGGCGGGCTCTTCCCCTTTTCATTGATAAACATGACGAAATTAACTGGCAACGTTATAACCAAATGAATATAAACCACTGCAACCCCGTTTGAAGAGCTTGTGACGACACGGCAAGTGTCGTTCAAAAATGTAAGCTAGTCCATTTAGCTTGTATGTAGCGAAAGATAAAACGTTTGTTTGTTACGACTACAGCCGTTCACAGAATAACTGTTTGTAGCGGATGCGTGCAAATGTTAATGTAAGTCAAGCTTTTGTAAAACTCTGTGTCTGTGATCTTTAATTCATCCGCATAACTCAACAAGCTTTTACTGATTACCATCTTCCATCGATTTACTATTTGCTAGTGATTCATAACCGATGCTGATGTACGCTTCATTTTGTATTCGCTAAGACTTAAGCTAAGGCTTTGTTATAGGTATGGATGTATAAGTGACATTAACCACCTGCTGTTTTAGGATTACGATTTTAAAATGATAAATCGATTTCTCGATTAATTTGAAAGCTTCAATTAATTATACATCAATTTCGTCCAGAGCAAAGGACAAGGATTTACAATAACCAGAGACCTATTGTCCATAAACGATTTAGATAAGAAATTGGCGTAATATATACCAATATTCGTGAAGTCTCCTGAGTCTTAAATAGATCACTTTTTAGTTTCAGTTACATGTCATAGTATCTGTACAACAATGCTTGTCTATTTGCAGCAGTGTTTAACACCCTTTTAGAGTGTACACACCTTGACAAGAATAATCGTCTCATATACATCGGGTCATCATATCAAGTTCCGCCTTCCCTATCGGTGTCAAATTTCCCCCTCAAATCATCGGGTATACCGTTAGTATCTCTAAACCTACGCCTTGGCTTAGCATAAGACTACGCCTTGGCTTAGCTGAGCGACCACTTAAACTTTGCGGTTTTACCGAAGATAATCATGTCTAATGTTCCTTCTCTTTTGTTATTGGGGAAACTTGACATTCTCCCATTGATGTCAAGTAAATTTGCTAGTAAAAGAACTTTCTAAGACGATAATGAATATATAATGCGATTGTATTTTGATAATTTTCTGAGGTCTAATTGTCCTTTCAGCGGATGTACCTAATTTAAGACTAATATTCTCGTTTTTACAGCAATAAGACCATGTGGCTTGTATTACTGATGCCGTTTGTCAAAATTTAGGGATACAAGAAAACATTTGTCACTCAAAAATCAATATATATATATGTATAGTATTTATGTTCGCCTTCAAATATTTCAACTATTAGATCGATAACCTGATACCTGATTAGTAGCGTGAAATATAAAATTAAATTTTGAACAATATTTGGTAACTCTACAGCCTTTGGCAAGTTTACCTGAAATCAAAACAAAGTTAAAAAGACAGAGAAGCTAAAGACATTGTGGATAAACGACAACTGCTAGATTTGCCAAAGACTGTAATCGATACTTACGAAGATAACAGTTTCCATAATTTACACGTATTTACGCTATAAGAGGGGTGGGGGTGAAAATGTAGCCAGTTCAGATTTCTGTATTTCTGCAAGAAATTCCGATTTTCATATACGTTTTATTTATTTATTCATAATCATAAACCTCCAAATATCCGACTTGCAAAGTAAATTATTTTCATTTACCGCTGACGTACAGCTTACAGAAACATCACTAGTCAACTAGATAGAAAATAGTCATTTCAAGCGAAAAAAAACCCAACTTTAAATAATAAAATTTCATAACGTAGCATCATAAAACGTTTACCACTACACACACATGAAAAAAGCCGACATATTTTGATTAATTTTTTTTCATTTTTGCTATATTTAATATATAAATCACATTAATGATTAACAAATAATTGTACAGTTTCGTGTATTTCGGTGCATAAGAGATGCACAAATCGATAGTAGGAGCATGTCAGCTGAGCGACAGGGATTGTGCCATGAAATGGAATATCTTTTGGATCGTGTCCCCAATTGATAGGGCCAGTCTTTTTAGGTGAAAGAAGACCCTTGGCTTCTATAGACTCTTCACCCCCTCCCCACAAATACGAATCTGATACAATTTCCTATAACTTTTTATATATTTACCAAATTTTAACAATATACATATATAAAGGATAAATTTTGATTTTGGATGTATGTAAACATGATAGGTAGGATATGTAGTTTTTGAGCTATTTCTGTTTTGTCATTGCGTTTCATTCCATCTGAAGCTTCAATATTTTCATGTTGTGTGGGTGGGATGAAACATATTTTGAAATATCGCCGACAAACGTTACCTCCCACAACGTCGATAAAAATATTACGAAAACAAAAATAACAAACAATATATACTGAAAACTGTATAGAACTAAAAATAAGTTTGTTTTTATTCTATCGATGGCTGAAATCATGTCCTAATTTCAAACTATATACATATGAGTTGTAATATATCAGCTGTCACCAGGCACGTAGTCAGACTACCATTTAAGGGCCAGCAAGCCTTATGGTTAGCAGAAAGCACTTCAAATCGATATATCTGTAGATTTGCAAAGTTGCAAGCAATGCTATAACGCGGATGCATTGTTTTCATTTTTTCTGTAATTCACTGTATGATGCCAGGAGAAGTTGCTAATTGAATTTAGGCAGAGCATAATATAATTCAAGTACTGGGGATGGGGTGCTCGATACCCAGTAATCAACGATGAAATACCGATTATATATATTATTACAAATATATATAGCGATTCCCTCCCACCAATGGAAGGGGTATCTCGTTCCCACCCATCACCTTGGTTTGTTGCGTGAATGGAAACAAACAACAAATTTCCTCATCAATTATAGAATATTATTGTTATTTGACATATCGGAGCCACAAAATTACACTTATAGCTCAGCCGCCCCATTTCTAAACGTATGTAGATAATTTCTGACTGATGCTACACCCAGAGGAATCTTCTACCAGACAGGTTTCAAAGATTTTTATTTATGTGTTTCTGAAAACAATGAGGCGAGAACTTTGCCATAAGCAATACGTAACTGAACTTGAAGTAGATGATGTACATAT
>JASANE010019378.1:0-29153 GCA_030248225.1 Trileptium ribeirensis
CAATATCAGTATAGTTGTTGTCATGGTAATAATAACTTCGAAAGTTTATGCCAAGTTTTAGCAATTTTATGTGGCAGAAATTAAGTTCGTAATTGTTGGTCTAATCTGTACCGACCGAGAAACCATCACACCAAATCGTTGAAATCCAATGAAAATTACTTTGCTTATTAGAGTCTCTTGCCTGCTGAAATCGCAAAGTTAATATATTATATACACATTGTTTAAATTATATATAGTTTACATATATTCTAACGATATAGATATAACATAATATATACGTATTTATATGTATATATTGTTTATATTTATAATTTAATAAATTTTTAATAGCATCGACCGGGGACAAATTGTATGTATAGCGCTACAACAACATTCTTACAGAAAAACAATGACGTTTAATTATATATAACCTCTAACATACATAACTGTTGTGATATATATGTAAAACCTTTTTTGGATAATTTTTCACATCTACTGTTGGTTTATATAATATATATGTAATAATGTATATGCAGCCGTGAGAGCGAGGTAAAAAAACTGCCGTTCTTCAATAGGATATAACAATAATGGATCAAAAGCTACACGGATAGGCCTATTTAATAACTAAATGTTGCGCAAGATTGCGAAATCGTGACAGTCAATGATGATTGAAAAGGAGAGAATTTCAACCAATCAGAGAAGGCAGCGTTTCCCGCAAAAAGTGCGAATCCAGTCAGCGAAGTGTATGGTTTTGCCGCAAACTTAAGGTGTCCTATCAGCAAAACGTAAGGATTTTACACCAAAATTAAGCTAGCCAATCAGCGCACGAATAAATCCGAAAAAGTGACAGGTCATTAATCATCTTGATGACTGGTCCAGAACCCCCATTTTTTCTACTACTCGGTTCCTCAAAGAACCTTGCAGAACTAGCGAACAACACGCGTTCAAACCAAAAAAGCTACACGACAAACTTAATTAACACGATTTTATTTCCAACGTATACTTTGTCCATTTAAACTCAGTGCGCGTGAAATGGTTAGCTAAAAACAAACTAATTTTGATTCAGTAAAATAATTTTTTAGCATCTGACGAGGCGCCTATTACTGATAGCTCAAATATATTTTTTCAACCATAATATCAATAAAACCACATATTCATATTTCCGTATCCATATCGATTTATTCCTTTCCATGTGTACCTCTTACAAATTGCATCTGGAAACAAAACAATAGCTGAAGTTCATGATGAAAAATATAAATTAATCATTTATCTCGAAGCTATAATATAAAACAGAATTTCAGCAAAAAACTGGGTATAATAACTTGAATACCAATTTACTTCTTCCCACAACTCACGCTTATTTGGTTAATAATTCGAAAAAATGGGTTCTTTATTTTGCTATATGGTTTTTTCAGACACTAGATTTTTGTTGCCAGTAAAGTCTTCGAAAAATTTAAAACCAAGCGCTTGGAACATGACATGATGTTTACATTTCTTGTATTAAACGGTGTTTATCTCTACTGATCAATTCCATTACTATGCCATTTATAATGCCACAGATACATAGGTATAATCTGTCCGAAGGTTCGAATTAGGAAATTCCTCAGATAGCAAAAGACCGGGTGCGAGTTTGGTCAAAAGTCCGTAAGCCGCGACAAATTAATTAAACAAACCTAATAATTTCATGATAAGTCAGCTAATATAGTTACAGCTACACAATTTTAGTGCTGTCGTCGTTGCATTGGCACGGCTAAATGACATTTTGTTTATGGTTTACAATGCAAAATGTCATTTAATGACACTAATGTAACAATTTACTAAAATCGTTACAACTGTATTAATAGTTAGTCTGTCGTGGGTTATTGTTAGGGTTGTTTTACGAGTTTTTAGCGACTGACATAGCTTTGTCTAGAATATGTTGTTACACAGTTATGATTTTGAGCTTCACCTGCGTGCCGTGTTAAACCAGACTGCAGCTTCACGAGAGTAATGCCAGCGGAAGCGCTTCTGAATGTGAATGTAGCATATATCTAACTTGCAGCTATCGGTTTTGTCATACGTGCAAATTCGACAATGTATGTTTGCACTTATTTTCTCTTAGCTTATTGTTCATGTAAAACATTCATGAAACTGACATGTGTGTGCTGATTTGAAAACTAAGCTTTATAAAAACAACAAGTTTGGTTTGAGAATTATAGCACGGGGAACTTCAGAAAATAGGTCACCGCTCTACCATTAAGCCTTGTTGTCATACAGGCACGTTTTACGGTACGATGTTCTCTTGTGTTTTGGGACATGGTTGATACAATACACGCTACAAACAAAGTTGATTATGCAGTTTATACAAATATGGGAAGCTAACTCATGCCTACCTACACATCCAAGATGATTTTCGCGAAAGTTTTCGGGGTTGAATTTATGTAGTGTTTTGCCATAGGTATTCATTCATTCAATCCTTACCAAGTTTTAAGTACGATATCACAACTAGTGCAAATATTTAGTGATATATTAACTTAACAGTAGAAGGTCGAATGTGGTTTTGCGATCCTGAATTGTTACGCTCGAATGCTGAAAGCTAGGTTTTCGGATATTTTATGTGCCACAAGCTGAATTTTATATCGCGGTCCAAGCAAATATAACCAGCAAAGCGCGATCAATCATCGTTGATCAACAAAAATGAGAAAAAATTTCTGCCAATGTTTCAATTAATATTCTCATTGCTCTATCTGCAATTATTAATGGAATTAAAGCAAAGAATAGTTTTAGAATTCCTAAGAATCTTTTTAGTTTTCTATATTTGACAACGTTCGTATAATTTTGATATTGTATTCAATACAAGTGTATTACTCACTTTACTGCACGCCACTTGGCGTGCAGAAAAGTATGTTCCCGATGCACATGTATTAAAACCTCTACCACGAATACGACTTTTGTGGTTTATGAAATAGGCTCAACATGTTGCCATCATGTTAATTTTCATAGTGTTCCAGCATTAGCGTTACCGTTTAACATTACAGTAGCAGTGCAAGAACATACAGTTCGTTTGAAAACATATATTTATGAGTTTTAATAAAAACTTATAAGCTCAGATAATAAAATTTAACTATAATATTTTAAGTTTAAATATATACTTGGTATTATGATGGAATCTCTATAGTATCATGGTTTCTTTCATTAAAAAGTTTAATCTTTAGTATGTACTACATTAATATATAAGTATTTCTTTAATATATGCTAGTATATATTAAATTATATACTATAGCATTATATATATTATTAGTATATATTAATTAAATATTCTTTAATATATAATTTTCTAACATGTGCTGGTCCGTGAAATTTTACTTTTAAACCCCAATGTACTCTAACTCACAAAAGAGTTGTCGACATAACTTGAGAAAACCATATTTTAAATTGTGGAAAGTGGCTTACCTGATTACGCTGTAGCTGGCACATCGCGAGGGTGTGCCGTGGGAAGTGGTCGACCGATGGTGTTGCGTTCTCTCCCTTAAGAAAACAGTCGATAAATATCAACGACATATTTTCTATACTGCAGGGTGACCTTTCATTCAATTGTAAACCCAGCAGCTATAACAGGAAAACTTGGATGTGTTTCCTCTGCTTATTAGTTGTCTTAATACAACTATTTTCTCTGATTTTTGACTTTTGTAAAGGTTGTGTGAATTTCGCGTAATGGAAGATTTTATACAATCAGAATACACCACCTGAAATTAGCTTGCTCCCTTGAAATTGGCTTACCCACCATAAAATAGAAGTCTGGCTGCCTATACGAGCTCTAGCGAATACATATTTCTTTGTGTGAATTGATAATCCAACAGATGTTTCCGTTTTTTACTACACTTTCGTAGGCCGACGTAAGAGTATGATTTTGTTACTTTTCTTTGTATTCATACGTTTTCTACTGCCATGGACAACATTAGTCCGCAACTTTTGCACTTAGTTTTGATCCTACCTGTAAGAATGCTTCCTGTAATGATAGTGCAGGACAGACTAAATATTGCGGATACGATATTCAAATTGCAATATTAAAACACGTTACCTACCTCGGGCTGATAAAGTATAAAGAACTGTACCCTTGACTCCACTCGACAGTAAGGGGGATTAAATTACGATAATTATTGCATCGAACATTCGTCAAAACCTAAATTTTTGCTTAGCATTTCATGAGCCCTGCAAAAGTGAAAAAAGAGTTGCTTCCGGGGAACTATGGTACGCGACGATTAAATTCATCTACCATTCTTACGCTTGTATTATGTTGATGCAATAACGTAATTTTACCAAGAAGCTGTCCACAATACCTGATAGATCCAAATGGCACACTTTTCTTCAAAGCTTCATTACGTATTTTTGGTGCTTTGTCGTGTTAATGTATGAAAAACTCGAGGTAAATGTGATGGTGAATAGCATTTCTATTAGAAAGTAATGACTAAAAAATTCCTCGGTGATCCGATATACGGTTACTTTTGGCATAAAAATAATTTGACAATTATAGCAATCTGCCAGTGGAACACAAACCGACGCAATTTCCACAACATCCGTGTCAACCCAGCGATGCCCAACAATGGTCAACTCCGAATCAAATACTGACGGGTTTTCAATTGCTGAAGATTGCTCTAGCATTGACGAAACTGCTGAAACCAACTACAATTCTCGGTTTTCAGTTGACGCTGCGATAGGTACCGACGAAATCGGCGAAGACTTGAAGGTTGTTGAGAAATGTGATCGAAAAATACAAAGCACGCCCCGAACGCGCACTGTAAAAACCCAGTTTCCAATTGGACAATACATCGGTTCTAGTTCGTTGGTTAGTTCGAACTATGGTCGTAGGCAGCCATTTTTGCCTTCGTCTTAGGAAAACCTCAACGTTTTGTTGAATTTTATTCCACAGACATGTTTAAGTACTATCTTATTTAAAAATACGGTTCAAAAACGCACAAAAATAAGATAGTTTGCAAAATGTTAATAAATATAATATTAATATTATAGAAATTCTTTGGATTCTTTAGATTCTTAGATTCCTTAGATTCGTCGTCGTTTCTCGTAGCAAACGGCATGAAAACTCTGAATTGCCTGCGAACGTTCAAATTTTGAAAAACGGAAAAAATATTAAAACTCTATGCAGGTATTCTGTTTAGATTTGGAGCACGAAATCCGACAATACGAATGTAGCTCTATAACCATGCGAGAAAATACGAATGTAGCTCTATAACCATGCGAAAAGTTCATCCGTGTCCAATATAAAGGATTATTTCTTATGGTGAATGAAGTGTAGATGATGTTCAATATTCCCCAATTATGGATTATTTTGGCTATCATGCAAGATTTTTCAAAGGATAATAGAACAACTTTACTATACCACATCATTCAACAATAAAACGAATATTTTATCATAATTATTATTTTTATCAGAAATGCATTTTTTGTGTATCAATATCTAAACGCGAAACTCAATAATTGTCATATTCATACATGCCGGCGGGGGGTAGTTGGGTTAACCCCCTGAGGTCCGGACCCCCCCCCCCGCCCGAGACCGTAAAGCCAGGGGGTAACCCCCCTGGTCCTGGGGTCTTGGCGGCTCCTCGACGAGTTTCGCAGTTGGACCTTAGTGCAAAACCTTGCGCAAATTGCCCTTGCTTGTTGCTGAAGGTGCATGATCTTTACAACTTTGTCTCAAAATATCTTTCCGGGCTTTTATTGGTAAGTTGCATTGAGCGTTAAAGCCTTATTATCGACTCTGCATTGTTGATATACATATATACGTTTTATATACATTATATAATCTATAATATTAAAATATATACTTTTACGTGTTCATGTATGGGTATGATAGGTGTTTCTGTGTGTATTTTGGTGTTAATGAGTTTGTTTATGTAGAAGAAAAAACCCCATTATTATGCCCAGAATATGAGCTCCAAAAATTAGGTGACGAATTAATGCTTCGAAAAGGGTTTGTATTTTAATAATTTTTCTGCAAAAAGTGCACTCATAGGCGAAAAATGTGGCTGCGAGGACCAAAAAACACGACTAACCCCCCTAGGAAAATTTGGCCGGCCAGGAGGGGGTTACCCCCCGCCCCCGGCACGACCGACCGCCGGCATGTATGGTCATATTGCTTTTTACAAACAATAACCACTTTTGCACCACGGGTTCGGCAGACGGAGTTTATAAGTGTCGAAGCTTAAACCAAGCCTTAGGTATACTCATGTTTAATAACTATATGTGAACGGCGTTTCCTATAACCCAACACTACTACAGTTTTTCGCGATTATGATTTTCACATAAGCCTGTGCTATAGCCAATAATATGTTGGTTAACGTTTTCAACTGGGATTGTTGTGTGGCATCAATTTATGTAATTGTTCCGTTCTAATGTTTACTAATTAAACATATAGTAAAATATAAACGGCATATAAAAACAATATAAAATAGATGCTCTGCTGCGACCGTTTGGTTCAGGAACATTTATCGCATAGACAGTTCAAACTATAGGTAGGTTTATTTGTTTATTTGTTTATTATGTTCATTTATTCTGTGGGTTTATTGTTCCCATGATAGCATTCAGTTGTGATTTTAGACAAAAAGTTTTCACCTTCTTATGCCACCACACTCTATTGAACAAGAATACCAGCCAACGATACACGTCCGCCGTATAAAGTATGTATATTTACATTAAATACATTATTGAAACAAAAAACCTTAAATTACCAAGTCCGAAATTTATAATTTTTGACCAAGGTACTTTTTCTTCGTACACATTTTATTTATTAACATAGATTCTATTATAGCTATCAGTCAGAGAAGACTACAGCGTTTAGTTATATGCAGGAGCGGAGTATATAACTTTAAGAGGCTACAGAAAATTAAGGGTCGCCTTAGGGAGATCCTCTTGCGCTCCAAAATAGTTGCGTGCCAATCTTCTTGCTGTGCTCCGGGGTACATGCAGTGCGAAATTTACACCAAATAAGGGCAGATAGTCACACGTTGTAGGAATCAGTATCAATTATAACCACGACGTTTTACCAAAAAATTGCATATTATTATCTGTGATTATTCTCGTGATTTTATTTATTCCTGTGCTTGTGCTCTATACGATCCCCTGTACTGGAAAAATGGGAACTAAATCTGCGTAACCGATTTGTGTTATGTTAAGAACATTATAATTCATTAGTCATTGATTGACCACTGCTCATGAACAGAAAGACATTGGGAACAAACATATTTACCGGTGTGTGGCAATTCTTAAACGCAATAAATATGAAAAGGAAGGGATTTTTTAAAACATTCCTGCGTTAATGGAGCTGGCATTATGAGATAATAAGATTACCTTGCTGCAGAATAATTTTATTCTGTAATATCGTTAAAAAGAAACACATTTAGAGCAAATTTCATTTGACTAGGCAGTTTCGCTGCTAAATGAAAATAGGTTCATATTGAAAATATTATAATGACGCCGGTACACATGGAAAACACAGTAGATGACCAGCGGGCAGCGCAGCTTTAGTTTAAACCGAGCAATAAATGAGTCGTAATAATTATTATCGTTATAAATAGATACTTGGTATATCCAACGATGAAAAACCATACCCCTAGCTTGGCTATCGCAAAGCAAGATTCACGGTTGATGCTGAATGACGATTTCTCAAGGATGTATAGCATCAGCTTAAAATTATGCCAATCATTACAAAAAGTGCTAAAAAATTAACTTAAAACATTTTGAGATAAAAATAATTACCAAACCTAGCACAAAATACGCGTTTGAGATGCAAATATCAAAACCACTACATCGTGAGAACTTGTACCTAAGCGTTTTATACATAAATCAAAGTATAGCACATATATATCAAATATCACACATTATCTGGCAATAATGTATAACACTTAAACTGTCTGAATTATATCAACTATGCTAATTATAATCATCTATAATAGTTGCGGCAAAGATTACTGTATCACTCAGCCAAGTTGAATTTATGGCTAGCACTATACCACGTTGTCGGTCTAAAAACGCTATTCGAAGACAACATCCGAGACTTGCCCTTTTACCTGTGAAATTGACGTTGCTGGGCAAAAACTATGTTGCAGCGACATGTTGCAAATTGTGATACTAAATATGAGATCTTTTCTAATGAACGAGATGTCGTGCACAGGCACAGTTTGAAAAGGCCGAAAACAATGCCACAACCACTGTCAGAAACAGAAATTCGATTGTAAAACTAATTTTTTGTGATGTCGGTAAATCAGGCGGAATATCAGCTGACCATCTTTCGAAGTGCAAGATTTGTGTGTGACCTATTTTATCCGAAAAGAGTATATATATGCTATCATCGGAACATGGAATAAGTCAACCTGAACAATTTGTGTGAAATTCTTTTTATCAATCTTTTTGTAGCCAACGGAGAACACTAATCTTAATGGGATTGTTCACACTGTATTCCATTCGATCTCATTTATACTCACATTGCGTCTAATTTCAAATGAATCCATCTGTTAAGCGCATGCATAGTTCTATTGGATCGGAATCGGCTAATGCTTTCGGAAAAAATAGCAAAAATTGGTCGCATCAGATTGTTTCTCATCGGGCGCGTGTGTCCTCAAATCGATTCTGATCGGATCGTAGCAGATCGGATAGGATCGCTGTATGAACAAGATCCAAGTAACCACATAGGTAAGAAAAATGAACGCGCATGAATTATTTTTTGAAAATGTTCAAAAGACGATGCTGAAACTGTGATTTTTAATCTTTTCACTAAATTCCTCTCTAGTCTTATGATTACTATGGCATTGTATTTATTTTATGATATTTTCATAAATGTATTACTGTGTATTTTGCAATTATTATTTACTTATGTTTAAGTAAATTATTCGTTTAATGTAGTTCTGTGTAGCATTCTAGCCGATAGGTTGTAAAATCTAGCCGTACTTCATTTTTTTGCAGTAAAGTATTAATACTAAACGTGTTCTAACATTGCTGAACATTGACTCTTTAATTTTAAGTTTCGTTGTTTGACATTGGAACAACCATCTGTCAATTTTTAACATTTAACAGCGCTGAATGTTGGACCGGGTCGACTAGAAGAATTTAGCATTCAGGCTAGCACTTGCTTTAAAAGTTAATTTCAGCATTTGCGCAAATTCTCAAGCCATTTGTTGTGAAATTTTTTGTTCAACTACATCTGGTGGATCCGCTAACCATTTTTATAAATTACAAATCGCTCTTTTTCGAAGTCAAACACAAAACAGGTAGGATTTATGATTAGTACATTCGCACCTTGGTTTATTACAATCATGAGCTATTGATCGTCCGTGCTCCGCCATTTTGTATCCGAGCAGCATGATGTCTTTGAAGGTTAAGTTCACGAAATTCGTGCAACCACACTTCGCTTAATTAGGAGTTAGCTACGAATGAGTTCCATCTGATAAGTACCCTATTAGCTGACCTGCTTTTAGAGTTTACTATATGCGATTCGCCAGCTGACGCACATGGCTTGCCTATCGCAGCAAATTATAAACTATTTGTAAAGTTTGATAGTGTTTGGTATTTCTATTGCAAAGTGCTATTTATATGGATATATCGGGTGTAAAACAGCGTCTTCGGCACTATTTTTCGGTATAGGTGAAGCTTAGGCGGAGGGAAATTTGTTGCTTCGTACTTAACAAGTTGGGACAACGTTTATCAAGTTGATTATCGCACCATACTTCAGTTGTTATAATCATGTTTGTTGTTTTCGAAAAGAGCTTTTAAGTGCTAACATTGTCATATACACTAGGCTCAGTTCAGCTTGGGTCTCAAAGAGAGATCTTATTCTATGCCTCTGGTCGTCTCTCGGGACATCATGGCAGGTTTGCATCGGATGTATAGTGACTGGAGAGCAATTTTTGTAGGTACACAAGTGGTTTGATGCAACTGTTGACTCTTTGTAGTGTGCTTTATTTTTAACTTGCCAAAACGTGCTGTTTTTTAAAGCATTTATAGCGTCAAATCTAGCAGTTCAATTTTTACGCCAATTATTTTTCGCGTTAGTGTACTGCAACTTGTCACGTTTCTAACCAGGTTAGCCAATACCAAGCCGTATCGATTAGGAATGGTTGAACCACTGAAGGTTAGAGATAGGGATATTTAAAATTTTTTAAATCTTTTTAAAGCCGGTTATGTTCAGAATAGCAAAATAGTAAAAACGTAAACGAAAGCTAACCAATGAGGATCGATATCACGAGCACATGATTATCACTCGAGTAATTTACCAATCGGACACTGTTACCACTGATTAACGACTTTAACACATTTCTTTATAAAGCTCAATGGTAATTTGATAAGTCACATAACACGACATCTTACATTTAACGGCTTTATGTAGAGTTCACATTAAATGTCCCGGCTGTTTGGTACTTTTTCCCCGATAGTCGCCACCCTATCGTGTGGATGGTCAGGGTCACACCCATACCGTAAATCTATTTCCGAGCATGTACGACACACCCCTGGCTAACACATTTTTGTTACGGTGTCATACACACTCTTAGCTACCAGTTTCGGGAAGATTTAGAGTAACGGACACGTTTGTGTAGTGAATGCGGTTTATTAGTCAGTTGTGCTGTGTAGTTTTTTTTAAAAATCTCGATATTTGTATCTATACCGTATGCATGTTGACGATATTATACACTATCAATAAAACCACAAAGAAGAAGCGGTGTGCTTGACACTGTCGAAAAATGACAATAACCATGACTGGCTCCCCTTGAAAAAATTATAAACAACTTGGGGTGTCGAAGAAACTTTTGTCGACAGAGTGTCTGATACTATGTGGGGTACATAGGTCCCAAACGTGAGGGATATTATAGCATGAACACCGCATTATATACCAAACAATTTGACAGCGCTGAATGGTGTAATGGATTAGCCACCAGTTTTGCATCTCAGATCGGTCGTCGCTTTTGCAGGGCGATTTGACGCCAACGTCTGAGACTGAAAATTGGACCGTGTTGAATTTGTAATAGTAGCAATATATTAAAAACGTGTTACCAGAAGTGTGTTAAGTAGGACTGATGTATGATGTGATATCGAGCAACTAAGGATTTAAGATGTACCATACACAGATAGACAAAATCCGAAAACTATGTCAAAACTTGACGGTTATACCAAAAATACAAGCTAATAAAACTATTTAATGTAGTTTATTATTTATAATACATTACTACACTTTATTAACACAGACTACACACCTACTCGTTAAGAGCATTTTTATTCCAATAAAAGCTAATAACCGTTTCTTAGGTCGAACCTTAAACGGCGACACATAAGTATTGGACCAAACACACGCTATTTTTGTCCGACACGCCACTGTAGCAATTGAAGCGTTTGCGCAATACCATTTTGAATGTCGATTTAATCGATTTCTAGCCGTTGCGTTGGGCACAAGTCAAATTTCATTGCGTCGCAGAACCAAATTGCTGCTAGCAGTGAATTTATTATTTAGTAACCTCACTGCTTTAATAGTTCGCTTTATCTTTACAGCTATCGTTCAGCTGGCGTATTCATCACAATAGTTCGCAGAGCGCATCCAGCTGAACCTCGCAGCCTTTCAACAATTTAACGTGAACGTTCACCATGGTGAACCTCTCAATTGCATCACACAAACCAAAATTAAATTCACATGTACAAAGCAACGCATTGGCATCGCCATTATCAAATCATGCTAAATTAAAAATATATTTGTATTAATAGTTAGTTGTCATCTTTATTTGTATATTTGTACTTGTGTTTATATTATAATAGTTATTTGTTATATTAATTTGAATATTTGTGTTTGTGCTTATAATTTTACGTTAAAAATTATCATTGATTGGTATAATATAAATTGCCGTTTCCTAAAGATCTAATAGCCGTTACTACTAAAGACAATTACGTAGTAAATTTACAAGCTCGCTTTTCTGAAAACAACCGTTTCAGCAAATTCCAGCAAAGCATTCGCCTGTAGCAGTAGAGCTCCAGATGTTGAAATTAAGGATTAATCGAGTTCGCCCTGAGCCAAAAGCCTGTGATGACGTTTATCATTGAATGATACACGCGCTGTATCAACAATCGCAGATTTCAGTCTCAGGGTAAACTGTCTCCTTTACAGTCTTATGTGATTCCCGTTGTTCTTTACCATCATCCACAGTCTTCCATCATAATTTGTCGCTTGACAAAATTTTTTGTCAATTTCTGTTATATATGAGATTACTATATATTACGATAAGTCCTTATTTATGTAAAAATATCCTGCAGTATCTGAATTGTCTTGGCACATCAAACAAGGATTGAGACCTGTAGTTAGCCACTGTCATCGTCGCATTGCAGCAACACGGTGCAAACTTAAAGCTGTCAAATTTTTTTTGGTTTCCAAGCTGAAACGAATTTATTCCCTAAATTCTATTTAATAATTTTTGTCAGATATTTACTTTAGTTTTAGCTGCTGTAAATACAAAATTGTTGATTATCATCTCCCTTTGTTCGTTAAATATCACAGCTTCGAGCTTTCGTTTTTTACTGATATGAAGAATTTTCTGAAATTACGCTTCATTCTATACAAATTTATTTTTAACGGTTTATGGTTTTGATTTTTGTTTTCATTGTCCAGAATGCGTTTTTATATATTCCTAATGTAAATTATATATATTCGAAAAATTTATATTTATATAACAAACAATTTATTATATATTTATTATATATTTATTAATTTATTTTGATTTCATAATGTATGGCTTACATTTAGTTTAAGCTATAAATTTCAACGATATAAATTTTTAGCGATGATGAAACAAAATTAGGCGCCCGAAAACGATTTAGAGCCATAGGGAGGAAGCAAGAGAACGAACACGTCAAAATGGGCCATTTATTCAAAACTTTTGTCTAACTAAAAAGCATCGCGTACATTTATCTTCTGGAGTGGCAGAATCAAAAGCATGCCACTCCAGCATGGTTTTGAGGAAGACCTGCCCTACTGCCTTGCCCCACCTGCTCTGATCCTGGGTCTCAGGGGCGGACCCAGGGGGGGGGATAGGGGGGATATATCCCCCCCTCCACCAGAATTTTTTGGAAAAATTTTTTGGCTTCAAAAAACAAAAAAGGAGCGAAAAAAACGAAAAACGTTTTTCATCTTTAATAAAACTTGTTTGTTTTTGATACCCACAGGGATTTTACATCAAAAATTTTTGGTATCCCCCCCGCCAGAAAATCCTGGGTCCGCCACTGCTGGGTCTCCAGCTGTGTTAGACAACTCGCCCAGTCATTTCTATTTGAAAGTGACGCCAGTCGAATTTTAACTAATATTATGGACAATTAGTGTCAGAGAGGACCTGCATGGCTACTTTGAGTATGTATTACTATTTCAAAAAGTGTATATTTATAGTTATCACGGCCGCAATATATTACGGCAATGACGAAATAGACACTAATATTGCAAATATGGTAAACTAAGAGTTGCAAGCATTGTTTCAGCTCAGCTAAGTCGATAAAATTTAATGACTTTTAACAGTAACAGATTAGATGATTCTGGAAGATTCTGTCCTCAAAAATGTATATTAAATCTAATTTTTCGCTGACAAAAATACTGCAATTGTCAAGTTGTAACAAATGCTGCAATTATTGTAACTAAAGTATCAAGTATGAAAATGTGGGCGCAACTTAGCCCAGCGTTTATTTATTAATTTATACAAGAATGCGGCATATAATTAGAATTTAGTTATTTTCCGCTTAAGTTAAAGTGTAGAACCACCATTTTAAGTTAGGTCGAAGAAACTACTATAAAACCAGGTAGTGATTATGAACCAGTGATGCTCAGAATGGATGTAAAGCCTTAAGTAACTGCCGCAAGTACGAAGCGCTGCATTGAAGCTGTCTGGATGTCTCTATTATGTATCCAGATTTAATGAATATAAAACTGACACCAATTTGTGCAATTGATGTCTGGGAGCCATCTGCTTTCTATAAAAAGGGTTGCACTATAACGAATCTTTTAGAGTTATACGAAAAACCCAATTCCTGCTGCAACTGCTGGAATGTTTTATTCTCTAATGGTGTATGTCATACATGCTCAAAGGTTGGGATGGGGTATTATTACACCCTGAGGTGGGATCTCCCTAGGGGCTACTCCTATCTCACAGGGAGGTAGCCCTATTCTCCTGTGAGGCTCCGCAACCTTCTTCCCTACCCAATCGACGACCCACCTCCACGCCCGAAGCGCTCGGAATATTTTGGTAAAAATAGAGGGAAATAGGCAAATATTTGGGAAAGTTAACCAAGACTAGAGAAATACTGGCAAAAATCGGGGTAAATTTGGGAAACATTCGAAAGAAATATGAGTCGACACATTTTCCGCAAAATTTATCCCCAGACGACCTTCCCGCCTCCCGCCGCCAGTTAGCTGATCCCCACGAGGAGGCCGAAGACTTTCCCCGCCCCAAAGCATCCGCTATCGACCTGGGACGTCGGACCTAGAGCATGTGTGGTATATATATACGTTAACAATATTATATCAGAAAGAAAGGGGTACATTTAACTGCCAAAAGTTCGTTTCGTGTATTCAATTATGTGTTTAATGGTATCGAACATGAAATAAATATATGGGAAGTATTTCAAATGTTGACAGAGGACAATATCTCTTTTAAATAGAATCTAGACGCGTCATAAAGCCAAAAATAGATATAATACTGTGTTAAATTTCCTGGTGCGTTTTCGAAAGCGTTGGCTAAAAATTTCGAGTGGTATTCGCCACATTAGAGATATGTCCAAATTTGACTTACTGCAGTGTTTATACGATCCTAAAGATTTAATCAACCACCGTTCTCTTACTTTTTAACCAATTTCGTTGTGTTGAATGGTCCGATCTATTGCTAGTGTTGCGTCTGTGATCACCGCTTAACGCTGTTCGTTCGACAACGTACAATGTCCGTTTTAACCTGATGAGCTGGCCAGTTGCCCCGTACTCGCCCGACCTGCCCTCAATCCAATAAAATTGGCATTTGAAATTGATCAAATAGCCATTAGATCTTCCCCCGCTCAAAATTTTTTAAAAGTGCTCCTAATAACTTCCGAGAAAGAGAATTGCAATCTGATAATTACATACTGTTAAAATTAAAGATTATAAATTTACAGAGCAATTTGCTTTTATATTTGCATTTTATAATTAATTGTATGTACCAAAAATTTGCAGGTGCACAGAGTCATTCAAAATAAGAAAGCAATGTCTCAGGTTATCGTATGTGACGGAGGACGTTTTATGCAATTAATAGAACTTCGCTGCACAGGACATTTTATGTTTGATTTTTATAAGCGCATATCCCACTTAAGAATTGACTGTAACATGGCGACAAGTCGAGAAATTTGCCTCAGATTTTACTAGACCTGTGATCAAAGACATCTATATATACATGAAACTAACAATCTAGAATAAACTATTCTGGGAAAAAAGTCAAAAAGTTAAATTTTTGTAATAGATTTGAATTTATGAATTTTTACTGCCTCTCCACTTTATGTATAACTTGGAAGTGGTATATCTATTTTAGTTACCTTCAAAGCATCTCCATTCGTGAAGCAAACTCAAAACTAGTATTCTGGCCAAGGCTGTGTAAATATTATTGTCACGGTTTCAAATTGGTTAAATTGACTGACACAAATTTGCACTTTCAATGTACCGTATGCTTAATTATAGCAGCAATTTTTCATCTAAATAATATTTTCTTCTATTTTCAGTTTAAGCTCAGAAACTCAAAACTTCATTATAGCACATCAGATCAATATATATCCATACAATCGACACGACTAAAGGCGTGTTTACACGCTCAAACTTTTTGCTCAAATTTTGAGCTCAAATTTTGATTAAATTTTGATCAAAATTTGAAGGCATCTTTTTTGAATTTTTGGTAAGTTTGAACGTGTGAACACTGTACAAACATTTCAAGATTATTCCTACAACCAATCATGAACGAGAGGTATTACCTGAAAAAATTTGAGCTCAAATGTTGATCCCAGATTTTGAAATATTGCCATTTTCTTTAAAAATTACCGTCAAATTTTGATCAAAATTTGTTGAAATTTTGAGCTCAAATTTTGAGCACAAAATATAAGTAAAAAGTTTGAGCGTGTGAACACGCCTTAAACGAAGCGTAATAAGATTAACACATCAGAATATTCAACAACTGTAAAGAATAAATCAATAGCTCATGCACCATAGAATTCTTCATGTCAAGTTTATTCATTCATAAAATTTCATAAATCGTTGGGTAGCTAAGTACAATATGTCAAATTCTCTTGATCTTCGGAATTCTCCATGACTTCTGTACTTTAACAAAAATTTCTGAAGTCATCATGACACAACTAATTTCCATAACTGTAGGGCAGCTATATGACCGTCCAGCAAAATAAGTCAGTTCTTACGTCATCGAATTCTCCGTTTTAAACTTAGTTCATTCCTATTATTCATGACAAAGTACACCGTTATCAATTTGTACACTTAATAGTTGTAGCTTGGCTTACCGTGCATTCGGAGATTTGCATTGTTTTGATTATTCCAAGCCTAGTGCAATAGCATGAGTTTGAGCGAGAAAACCGTATGTGCAACGGTGCATCCAAATATTTGAATGCATGACTAGGCGTGCTACAACTAACAGGTCACATATTTGTAGCACAGTTTTATACTATTATGTGGACATGGCAGAGTCCCTTGCAATTTGCTTTGGAGATATAATTGTCTAAGAAGCAGTTTTGCCAGAATCCGAAATGCTCTTTGCTGAAGTTTTATTCTAATTATTTTGTCCAATGGACCATAAACTGCACAAAAAGAGCACATCAAATTAAGGAAAACTTCGAGAACATTGCATTAAATAAATAGAAATTTATTTATGAAGCCAAGCCTGATTTTACCAGTGCATGCTTTATTAAATAGAATAGGCACGTGAATGTCGACGTTATCCTGGTTCTCTTCAAATGTCAACTTAATTTTTGTATTATTTTATTACCAACATAATAGCAAAAAAAGACGCTGTTTATTTGTTTACTGAATGAATCCATCTCATGTAGCTAACGATGCGGATTGTGGGATATTTTAATAGTAGCTAGGAAAATTTTCCAGCGTGCAACAAAGCTAGTTAAATACTCTAGAGCTCACACGTTCGAGGTCAGAAGTCCAAGGAGAGGTACCTAGGGTGTGGGTAGAGTGAGTGCGATCGGCCTTTATCTCCTTAGGGGGCCCAAGCTTTCGGCGGCGCGTTAGGGGAGCGCAATTAGGAGCACATGCCAGGAGTCTCCCACCAACCAGGAGGGATACCCCAACCTACTCCCTGTCTGTAAGCGTGTATCAATTAACTGGTAACTGGAATTATTATATGAATTACATCCATATTATAACTGAGAAAGAGCCAGATACGTAAAGCTCTGGCTTTAGTCGGCTATACTCAATGAACCTTACAAGGCTCGGTTCGACTGTATATTTAAGCACGATCAGTACGGCTTGGATCTTTAATCACCGTGTCCGGCTCAATTTTGTTCGGCTCTTCCGATGGCAAGCTTGGTAAGCATCTTAGGCTCAAAATAAGTGCACGAAATATAGGGCATATGCACACCTCCAAATGAAATATGAGCAATATGTTACTTTTAAAACTTTTAAGACCCAAGCCAATTTAATATCGGCGGTTCTTGCTTTTGAAAATTGTTGTGCTATAAATATATCCCTTGTTATATGCATTTGTTACTTGCTTTATATAAGAGCTTAAGATATTATCCCAGGTTTTTCAGATGCACTAGGCTCCGCTCTCACAGTACAAACCTTTTCATACATGCTCAAGGTCCGAGGTCCCAAGGGGTAGCCGGGTGCCCCGGGGTGTGCGGCCGTCGGCCTCCCAAGGGGGCGGCCCGGGCTTTCGGGAGCTACACGGGAGTAAGAGAGGGGGAGGCCTTCGGCGCCACGAACAGTACATCCGGGTTCCGCGTCTGCAGGGGTCGACTTCGGCTGACCTTTTTCAATGGGTAGCCGGGCCCTGAGGGTAACCCACCTACCCCACCTCCCTATGTGCATGTATGGATCCTGAGCTCTGGCTGCTTTCCACTTCTACAGACATCATGGGAGACTCGGTTCGGAGGGAGGGCGGTCAAGCCACTTGCCCTCTTAGTAGGTCAGCTGGCCAACGGAGGGAGGAAGGGGCACGATGCCTTAGGAGAGGGCGGATTGTTGGAGTACCTGTCGCGGCGGTCCAACCCTTCGTGTTATGGGTAATTCCTACCTCCTGTCCCTCTATGAGCATGTATATTGTAATGAGAATATATTATTGCTTTTAAAGCTTTTAAGAGTCAAGCCGATTTAATAGCATTGGTTCTTGCTTTTGGAAATTATTGTACTATACATCACTTGTTATAAACATGTTTGTTGTTTTATAAAAGAGCTTTTAAAGGACTACCCCAGATTTTACAAATGCACTAAGGACGGCTCTAATAGTACAAACCTTCACATACATGCTCAATGACCGAGGTGCCAGGCGCAGCCGGGTCCTTTGGGGTGTGATGGCTTCGGTGCCGCAAACAGTATATACCTACGGGTTCGGTGTTTGGAGAACCGGGTCTGAGTGACCATTCTCGGGGGCGGGAGGTGGACGTAGCCAGGCCCTCGGAGGTAACTCCCTACTTCCTTCCCTATGAACATGTATGGTTCTTGAGCTCTGGCTCCGCTCCGGTTCTTCAGACATTGTGGGAGACTCGGTTCGGTCCTATGGTTGTCACTATCAAGTGCCCAATGCTTCATTATTTTTTCACCATAGTTTACCTCTGACTGTGAAGTGTATCTCGTGACTTTGTAAAAGGAATGATACAAGGTAACAATGGAACAATGTGACATGTAAAATTCAGATGTAAATTTATGTAAAATTTTGGAAAATGGTTTTAGAAATAAGTTAATGTTCTTACGTTTTTCGAAATACGTTTTAATACAAATGCAACTGTGACAAATAATTGTAATTGTAATTCAAATTCGTCAAATTTTCGGTCTCACTATTAATTTAAGTTATTTTCTGCGAGTTTTCACGAACGCAAAACGGTTGAATTTCAGTCGCCAGGCAGTATGTTCCCGTACAGATTTGCACCGAGTTGCAATATATCAGAAAGCGTTCCATAACAATTTAAAAGCAAAATAGCAGAATATGATGGTTAGTGGAGTCACCTTATAAATTTACTCGTGCAAAAAAACAGTTTCTTTGTTTTATATACAAAACCTATAAATTTAAATAAGATTTAATAAAAATAATAATAATGAGCAGAAAGTAAATTTGGATACACTATTTTTAACCACTATAATACAGAGTAACCTAGACATGATAAATTATTTGTGCCAGACTTCATTATGCAACATAATTATCTGTTAATGAGGCATATATAATAGCTCCTCATAGGCTAAATCTGAGAGAAAAAATTGCACAATGTTAAAAGGTATTTTAAACCCTGTAACTCACGAATACTGTTACGTAAAACAAAACACTCCACGTTGCAATGGCACTCGGCATATGCTTTTATGGCTATTATAACGGTTAGAGTTTTGAAAAACGTTGTGCCACAGTGGCATTTGCATTAAAACGTATTTTTGAAAAACGTAAGAATATTAAGTTATTGCTAAAACCTTGTTCCAAAATTTTACATGAATAAATATATGAATTAATATTGTGCTAGAAAAAATGTTTTTAATTTGCATATACGTGAAATCAGGTAGCTAAGTCAGCCCACAATACATGCAAAATTAAAAATATCAAAAACAAAAATGTATCTCTAGCAAAAATGTATCTCTCCCGCAAATGAATGTTTTTATAGCAATAAACATTTCATTTTTAAAAAATTCGTGAAAATCGATATGTATTTGGATAACCTACCCCCTTCGTCCAATTTACAGACCGTCAATGAACAATGTTATCCATTCTCTCAGATCATACCAATTCCACAGGTTCACCGAATAAGCAAATGAATGTAATAGGCAAATAAAACATAATCTTCATTTTAAAAAGAATTCGTGAAAATCAATATATACGTGAAAAACCTATCCCTAGACGAATCATATACGCACAATGTAAATCCTTCTCATGGACCTGTTGCACCATGTAAAATCCGCGTTGTGCGTGCTTGTCATTAATTGAATTAATAAATGTGATTATAATATGTTCAATGACAAAAGATGTTTTGAGTGCTTTGTTAAACAGGAAAATTTACGGTTTTTGTAATATTAGTACAACGAATTACACCATAGAATGTTGCTCCTGGACGAGCATTAACATTGATTCATAATGTTTGATCTCTTATTAAGTTAAAATTTCATATCAAATAAGCATTAATTCATGCATTTTACGAACAAACATGACTCGATTTATCGTTATATGTATATATTTCTCTATAAAGTTTTTCTCAAATATATATGTTCACTCAGACATTTGTTACTACTTTCTAATGATGAGACAAGTTTGCGTGGCATGCTGATTATTGGCTCTTCAAAATTTGGTTTTGAAATACTAAACAGTAGCAGATCCAGAAAGCAAACCATACCCCCCGCATAGGCCACAACCCCCGTAAAGCTCCGCGACACCCGCCCCAATGGCTTAGACTCCGTTCTGCCACCACATGGGACGTGAGACTCCCCCTGTGCTGAAGACGCGTGGAATACTTTAGCAGTGGTACTTCGCACTACCAAAAGTTTAAGACATTGAGGGAGGGTGGTTTTATTCTTTGCATGCTCTTTTATCGTCCCTTCACGTGGCTAATAGGACGGACCTCCACCCCACTATCCCAGTCTGATATTAAATTTACAAATGCAAAATATAAAGCGTCAGTCAGCATGTGCTGAATTAGCGACCATGTTCACATAAATAAACAGTATACATAGAAATTATGTACTTAACCGTGATATCATAAGGATTCTGGCATAAAACTGAATGCGAAAATAAGTACTTCGCAGCTTATAATTTTTTTGTCGAAATTCGCATGTCGTTTTTGATGAACCATAACATTCTATTAATCCAACTCGTACTGTAAAACTGCATGATTCTACATTGTACAAGCCCCGGAGCTCCGAAACAAATGTAGATGGTAACTACCTTTTGAATTATCGCCGTCTGTAGCAATAATAAGTGATTTAAGCTTAAATGGGTTTCATGCGTGTAATAATGCATATTTTTGTTGCATACCATATAATGAACGAACCATAAGCATAGAACAGACACAAAATTGTAAAAATTTTATGGATACTATCAGATATAGGCCCCAAAAAATGTTATCAATTCTAAATGTTTTAATTACTTTAGCTGACCGTAACAATGAACATAGTCATTAGTCTAGTTTACCGCAATAATACGAGATTGCAGCCAAAGTAATGACATTGCTGAAAACATTGGCTGGATTGTGAGACAGCACTTAACGTCACTGGTTTTGGTCCATGAATTGCATGTGACAGGACTTTGCAGGAAATCATGTTGAATACTCCTTTGTATACAGGCATGTTCAACTTGTGTCATAAAAATAATCGAACGACCTTAATACTTTTCAATTCCTTTGTTTAAGTTTTTACTAAGTAACCAGCTTATTTACTTAGGTCTCTGCTACACGCACATTACAATTTAAGAGTTCCATTCCAACAATTTATATTTATTGATTACCGGATTTCAGTAAAAACACTAACAGCTTGAGCCTAAGGTTTAGTTATAAAGAATAACAGCTCTATGGTAGTCAATACCTGTGTCACCGGATAAGAACAGATATTTGATAAAATTTTGAACTCAATTTGAGATGGATCCACTTGGAAAAATACTACGTGTAACCTCGAGCCGAAAACTGGCGGGTCAGAAACAAAATATAAAGCCAAGAGCTGAAAAAATAGGTGCTTAGCTTGGCAAATTTAGTATAAATGTGCAATGTAAACGTGAGATTGGATTAGACAAATTGCAGCGTTGGATGATTTGAGGCATCTGGTTCTTGAACTGAAGCACTCACTTTGAAATGATGCTCCCATGCACACAGAACCGCATTCGCATTTACAAAACCTAACATTACTAAAATTAGTTGATTTCTTAGAAAAACACAGGCTCAAAGAAAATCAGAATACCGAATATTTAGGACAGTTTACCAGAATCTCTGCAAAAGAATAGTTATGAATATTTGGTGCTATAGTACCAAAACGTGTGGTACTATAGTACCAAATATTTATGACAAAGTTTCTTTTGGAGAGATTGGAGAGATTCTTGGAAATTATTCCTAAAAATTTGGTATTCCGATTTTGCTAAAATTTCGGAATTTGCATGCGATTTTACGTAGAATTAGCAAAAAGTCTGTTCTAGTATAAATAAGACAAAATATCAGTTAGATGACTATATCTAGAGAGACTAGAACGTAGTGAATTGAACATTTTCAGCCACCGTTGAAATATATCCACCTTTTAGTAGAAGTGTTTAGATATTTGCAAGCATTTATTTCGGCATGTATTTGCACTAAGTATATCATCTAAATTAAGTGATACAAAGCCCAACTGCCGAACTTAGTCGGATATAAAAAAACTAAAAAAATGTGTCGCTATACTCTGGGCAACAAAACCTACCCTTAGCGAGCTCCCCGATTTTTGTGAATCTACTAAAATTATGAACAAGTTTCAATATAAACTGAGTCAACTTCGCAATAAACATAACTGCAAATACCAACGAACAATATCACAGATTTGTCACATACTCAACTGATCGATAAGTACTACTGATGTCAAACAATAAAAGATGTACCTATTTACTCAAACATTAAATCCAAATCTTACAAAAATCAATAATTGCCTTTAATTTAGTATATATTCAGCGAAATGAACCGATTTTTTAACTTATATTCATTTTTATTATTAAAAATGTAATGAACAACTTAATATTAATAATGATAACTATGTTGACGATTACAGTGAACAATGTGGAACACAAGTTATTCCTTACTTATAAGAATACATAAGAGGACGCCGGTAATTATTCTATATAATGCGGAAGATGGAATTATTAATAATAGAAAATTGGTTATATTCATTCTTCACGTTCTACAAAAACTATTTTAACCATTCTAGTAAAATCTAGGTGAAGTATGAAAAAGCGTGTTCTCCAAAACACAAATATACGTGTTGTCTCATTTACGAAGATATTTTTTTGCAATCTTCCTAAATATACTTACGAATGTAATAATTATTTTTATATTTACTTACGCAAAAAAATCTGTGTCATCTGAAAAAGAGTAATAATAAGAACGATTATTATTTCAGTGCTGCCGAGTTTTGAACGAACGAACGAATGACCTGAAGAATTACAGCCCAAGAAACGTGATCGAAACGATGTGTGGTTAGTTTTGTATTATAAAATTGTAATTATGCAATGATGTTAATTTTATATAAATGCAATTTGTCCAACGTTTTTTCAAACTCTGATCGATTTTCTTTTTCTTAAAGTATGCGACAATCGATCGAGATGACCTAGTAAATTAATCAACGAACGCGTTGTTGTTCGTTGTTCTAAAAGGGGTTTTTAGTTGAATACTCAACGTTTATGTCCGAAATATTTTATTACTTATTTATACTTTTTGATCATAAGTTTTGGAAATTGAAAAATGCTGAAAAAACAACTACAGTAGATATATAATAAATAATATGGAATATAACATATACGAATGAATAATTTAAGAAAAATAGAAAAGTTTAAAATTTCGACGACCAGTAATAATTATCATTGTAAAGTTAATGCTTTTAAGTAACAATCTTTTTAGCATCATCCAAATAACAAAAAGGTTGCCTGATTTTGCATAATGTTTGACAATAATTTAATTGGCAATTTAATTCGATTAATATTACTTTTGCAAAATTAACATAACTGACACGTGGGTTACCATGTCAAAATGATATTGTTATGAAATATCCTGTGCTGTACTGCATGTAAATAATTTAATTATAACTTAAAAAAATAACTACTCCGAGAGTAACCTCAACTTGGACCACTAAATATTATGCTCGATTATTATACGCAATTCTCGTTTGTACCTCTTCGCCGCTCGGTATTTGTCTACGCTTCCGAGCCGAATCAATGTCACCACAATCGGAAATCATCGTACATTGTTAAGCTTGCGCTAAACCAGTTGGTCGTAAGACTTAAGTTGTTATTCGCTCGCCTTATAAGATTCCACTAGGAATCGAGCAACATCGCTTAAATGGCGTAGTGGCTAGTGTACGACGTTTGCAGTCAAAAGATCCAGGTTGAATCTGCCGCTGCTGCAAAAGATTGTTCAACATTCTGCGAAATACATACAAATTCATTTTAACTATGCCATTGATTCTTTTAAAGTTATATTAGACGGGCATGCATACTATTGTTAGCCTATGTTAGGACCTATACTCTGTGGAAGTTGAAGCATGACCTGTGTCATTTATATAAAATTCCAAAATTTTATATAATATACTTAAATAAAAAATATACTTAAACATTTAGCTTTCTTTTGATTGAAAATGGTGGTTTTGGATTTCGAATTTTCCAGTTTTTAAGCTATAATAACTAAATTTGAGTATTAATTTGGCTCTAAAAAAGAAATTTGTTAAACGGAAGCATTACAATGAAAAAATTTAGACGCAACCATCAATCCGCTGGGGAATTATAGATGTTGCAGTAAAATTTTAACAGTTCTATCATGTCCCGTTAGGAAAGTGACACTATCAATAAGGTGACTATTGTGCGTGTTTCGGATTTCTGCTACCAAACAGTTTAACATTCTATCGTATTTTCCAGAAAAAGTGCAGGACATCTTTAGATTGGGAAATATATCCCATGTGTGTACGCTTAGCAATTATTATATCAATGAATTTAAATATCTTCTGGCGGCTAATATTGAATTTTATTACATAGCTAGGCCTCATGTTTTAAAGTTTAGTTTTTTTGGCTTATTTGTTTTTAAGAAGTTGAAGCACAACCTTCACCAGTACATGGGAGAACTTTGACTGGAGCGCTTCAGCATTATTAGCATTCATGCAATATCGGAGCGTTAGGCAACCTCTTTTTACTTTAACCAATTTGTGCGAGTTGTGTGCGGGTATTGGTATCCGTGAGTTTGGCCTCGGGTTCAAATCTTGAACCAGTCGGTAGCCGGTACCCGTATGAAGCAGGTATACCCCTCGGTAGTTGCATGTTCAGCTCCAAAGCTGTTGTCGAAATGACAAGGTGGTTCAGTATAGTTGGCGCCATCAATTAGACACTGCTGTCCCGTTTAGTGAGCAATGTCCAAAAGACTTGGCAGTTGTTCTTAGCATCCGCTATCGAAAGTACTACACTCAATATAATCTTCATGAAATTTTTCAAAGAATACTTATTTGAATTCTTTTTATGAAAACTATATTTAATACCACAGAGAAGTTCTCCAAAGTTTCAATAAAACATTTTTGGTTCATTGTTCTGTCAAATTTCAAGGAAATGTTTTGTAGGAATTAAAATATTTTGCTAGAATTTTAAAAAAGTAGTCTGCTAAAATTAGCATTAATGAAAATTTGAAATAGATACTTGGAATAATTGTGGAAACAGACCAAGAGTGGTCAGCAGAGTTTTTTACAGCAGCATACAATTAAGCAGAAAATTATTTTTTCGTCTGTGGAACTCGTATCTCTATGTTAGATTCAAGGATTTCCGCGATTTTTAATGGATTTATATTAGAATGTAGTTATGCACTTATCGTTGTGTTTGCACTTCTTGAACTATTTTTCACCAAATTCCCTCAGGACCGATCCGAACTGGAAATTTTCTGTTTTTGACCGTTTGGGGTGCCCAACATTCTATAGACTATAACCGTTGTCAAACGCATCGATTCGAAAAAGAAGATCGCCATCACTATTTAGGGTCCACCGAAACTTTATGTTAGAACTCTTATCAGAGGCTTCATATCAAATGGTCACGAAATAAATGTATTTTTAATCAGAGCAACCGTATTTGAGCTATGAGCCAAAGTTAAAAAAATCGCAAACTAGAATTTCAAAGTTTGAGGATAATGAGTTTATTGGTTGTTTGGACGAAAAATGGGCTTGCAGTATAGTTTGACAACAGCCGGGAAATCCATTGACCGGAAGCTACGAATATTTGACGTTAACGGCGGCGGAAGCCGTTTTTAAGACGTTTAAGTGCCGGTGGAGCATTAAACCATACTGCAGAAACTTTTTGATGTAATTGCCAGTAGCCAAAATGTAACAATTTTGCCGTCTGATCATATTTCAGCAAATAATGCTTATTATTAAACTAACATATATCAATGTTCAATGATATATCTCAACCTCGGGCTTCGTGGACAATACATATAGTACAGTCTGGCTATAAGCCATCTAGATGTAGGAATAGGCAGTTTAGCCGCCGCATTGCGAGATCTGTAAAGCCTTCATATGTTTAAACAAGCAAATTTCCGAATAAACACTGAAATACGTTACGAAATATAGAGAGCTTCTTTTCATGCTCGAATTAATTTGTCTATGGTCCAGTGGAATGTTTAAAAAACTCGAGCCAGTGCAAAGAATTGAACACGGTTGTGTTATTGCGAGCAGTGTACGCAAGCCACTGGGATTTCTAAAAACTGAGTTTCTACGACACTGGTTGATTCCTCAAGAAACTGCGCGAAGCGAGCGAATCTCAAGACGCGTTCAAATAAACGGCACAGGATAGACGCACTCAGTACAGCACTTCACAATAATGCGATAGTAAACTTAACCCACGCCCATCAATAACCCTATTTTGTTATTTGAGTTAAAATCTGTAACCGAACGTTTTTTTGGTAAACCGTAATCCGACGCAAAATTGTTCGCAACCACACATATCTATGATTGTGTTAGCGAAAATTTCACGAAAATTACCGAATTTTTTGCGAACGAAAATCCACCGGATTTGGATTCGCTGGCTTAGTTCGCGAACACTGCAAGCTAAACCAGATTAATTTGTGACGTCACTATTACGTTAAATTTGTTAGCGAACGGCGACAAAACACAAATTAAAAGCTGAAAGCTGATAGGCATTAGATAACAGTTTTCACTGCAAATTCAAAATCGTCAAAATTTGTTACAACACAATTTTTGGTACTTGTTTCTGAGTTTGCCAACTTTCTGCTATCGAAAAACCGATGAAATTACGCTCTTGTTTCGTAACAACGGTTTGCGACTCGCTAACGGCTATTACAGAACAGGATAGTCCATGGGCGCAAGTTAAATTTACTCGTGCATAAGTGTTAATGCAAATATGCATCAGTGAGCGGTAAAGGGCCTAGTAAATCATACAACCGTTTGATTCAAATTTGAAATTTGATCAACATTGAAATTTTTGAAATCAAATCAAAGAGTTACCATGTGTTTCAAGGCAAAATAAAATTTGATTTAGTACCAAATGTGCGTTAAACAAATCGTGACGTTAATTACCTGTACAGTGAAACATAAAATTTCTGGTTTGTAATTTTTTACATAACTTAGGGTATGTAAACCCACTCAAATTTTAGGCTCGAAATTTGAGCTCAAACTCTGACCAAAACTTTACTTTCTGTAAAATAAAAGCATAGGAAATCGCGATGCTTCAAAATTTGCACGCTCATAATTGGACTATTTTTTAATTCTGTTCTTAAAAATTTCAAATTTTGTTGATAACGTATCCACAACACAAAACATCTTATGAAGCAATACAATAATTATTCAGATTACTATATTATAATTCATGTAGAGTCATAAAACATGTATAGCCACATGTCGATTTCAGGTATCGTATCTTAAAATAATAAACACATCTTCGCAAAATTTTATCATTAAAAAGTCTAAATTGTATATACAATTCAAATTCACTACGAAAGCTTAATACTTATGCATCATTTACTTTAAGATGTGTGCAGCAGGGCCGGATTTTGTCACAGTCTGCCGCCGTTCTAAAGCCATGATTTGCTAGCTGCGATCAGCCAGCATGACATTTTGGGCCAAGCCAAGACCTTCAAATACTATTCAGATAATAGCAAATCGAGGCTGATAAATTATGAAAAAGGCTCTAAAAAGCCAGAAATATATAATGACGGCAATAGAAAATCGCGAAACAAATGGAAATTGAAGATGTTTATGGTACTATATTGGTAAGCCATACTTCCCAGTTGCAAAATAGGATAATTTTCATGCATAAAAGATCGTGTTTTACATTACTACTAGGTTGGCTTGTAAAAGAAGCTAAAATAAAAAATTTTGAAAATAGTGATATTTACATATTTATTTTACCTGCATTTATGCGTCTGCGGTAAGTTACTATAATCTTGCCTTTTTGGGCCTAGAGCGAAATATTTTCCCTGTAACACAATCTGCTAAACTGAATGTAATAGATATTTTTCAGTCAGTCCGCCCAGTCCATCAAACCCTGAGACGTAGCCACTTCCGGCTCGAACAAACATACTAGCATAGCTTAGCTATTTATTTTGTTGATGAAGGGCCGGATGTGGCTGTGCTTTTTTGCCACGATTGGAATTGGCTCTGTGACAGAATCCGGCCCTAGGTGACCACAACTTAAGGTAAATGATGCATTAAGCAAAATACGTCTAAATTTTGTTCAAAATTTTTGATAAATTTTGTTCAGATTTCTGTCCGATTTTTTTAGGTGAAAATTTAAATGTATGAGAGAAAAACCTTTAGAAAGAACTATGTATGCAAAATCTGTGTTCAATTTTTTAGCTAATGCTAAATAAATTGTGTTCATATAATGCACTGGTTACAATGTAGATTTTACCATCATGATGCAAATATGACGCAAAAAATGCCAATGAAGCGTTAATTCTCTGGCTATAATAACAGCTCTAACTCACACCGGTTCAAGAGGCTCCATCGTGCAGTGGTTCACGCATCCGCTGCGCATGCAGAAGGCCCCCGGTATTCTATTTTCGTCCCGACCCCATGGTTTACATCTGAAAGGTATTTAACGAATAGTAACTGTGGCTTATATAAGGCCGTGTGTTCGCGTCTTCCTGCGTGCATCATTTGTTTGAGCAAATGGGTAAGGCTATGTTGGTCCTGGGTGCCCCAACTGTGAAATTGCTACGAAATTGCTCGCAAGGTAAGCAGACTTTCAATAGTGCGGGAAACGGGGAAATAACTCACTCGCATCTTTAGTATAAGT
>JASANE010019379.1:0-33912 GCA_030248225.1 Trileptium ribeirensis
GTTTGTTCTTCAACATACATATCCTTCTCCTGAGTGGATTCAATCCGGTGAATAATTTGGGAGAGTTGTTTAAATCATCCAGTTGTAATTTTGATATAATATTAGTATACTTTCGACTTCATGATATGAAACGGAACTTTAAAATACCAAAATACACTACTGGCAATTGCTGTCCATGCTTATGCAAAAACAGTAAAATCAATGCAGTATTGATTCGTTTCTTAAGTTGTAAAAGTTGAAACATCTCTTGCTAAAGCTAGGCACGGTGTTGACGTGTCGTTTGCTGTAACTGTTTCGTATTGCATGTACTGTTTTAGCCCAGTTGATATTAGAATCTCTGGCGTGTATGTCTTGACAAACTGATGGAACAGCAGCTATGTCTTATAAGTATTTTCTCAATATCCCAGGGGCAAGAAATGGTATATTAAATGACGATCTACTATATCTCAGTATTTCGGAAAACAAATTTTTCCAAAACAATAAAAAATAATCTTGATCGAACAGCTGTAACGAATGAGTATATTTTTAAATGTGTAAACGAGCAATAAATTTTGTTTTAATGGTGGGATCTTTTATTCTTTTCGTTCCATATAACTTGTCTAAAATACAAAACATAAACTTAGCAAATAAATTTTTTTAACAAAACTAATGCTGAAACCTTTTATAGTCTGATGATTTTAATTATATATCGATACGCAGAATTAATTTGTAATTGAATCTCTGATTGTGTAAATACCAACAGAGTTTTATATTACTCATAAACTTCCAAGACTAGAATGATATTCTAATTTTTGCTAGAAAACTTTGTTTAATTTTAAGCGAGTTTCGGGAATTTATTTGTGCCCACCCAAAGAGTAGGCGTCGTTTCCAGCTGTATTTTACAACTAATAACTAATGTTTTTTTTCTATCAGATCCAGTTTATTATCGTTATCCTTACCATTATTATTACCTTATGTTGTCATGGTGAGCGCTTGTTAATAATATCAGCTCATATATGTATCTTAGGATAATAGCTACAACTGTTAATAATTATACAAGTGATGTTCCAACCAGTTTCATTGAAATCATAGATTTGGATCAACTACTATAATATACTTTCTAATCGGTTATATTATGTTAATAGGTATTGCTAACAAATAATTAATACAAGCTATACGACAGCTGCAGCTAACAACGATAATGAAATGCTTTTTCAATATATACAGATTGTAAGTAGTTTTTTTGTATATTTATATAGTTTGCAATAAAAAACAGATAAAATGGTATAAAAGCTTCTATTGTGCATCATGACCGTGAACAAGAGTATAATTATGCTAAGAAATTTTGAGTAATCTATAGAAAAATGTACGATTCCAAAATTAGGTATGAGCTGGGACCTAAGCATTGCACCCAAAGGTAATACAGTTTATTGTGATCGCGAGCACATAATATCATTACACTATTACTGTTAGCAATCACTTGAGACTTGACCATTTAAATAATCACTATAGATATGTGTCAGAAAAAAATAAAACATTATTCAATTTGGAAAATACGTGCAATTATAATGGGTAAGATAAATGTTACAGCTGTCAAGATCCACGTTGAACTTGAAATTATTCGCTACCTAGTTGTATACGGAATAAAAAAATTTTACAAATGAGATAGAATAATGAATTTTGAGAAGTACAAGTAAGTACTATAGGTCAACACAAAATGAGCTTATGTACGTTCATATCGGCCAAGATCACCTAGAGGAGCGTAAATGAATCAGCAGGCTGTGTAAAATAAAGCTGAGGAGAACAAGTCAACTGTTCTACTTAGCACAGTTCGGGATACATAAAGCATAAATGCGTGTTCACACTCTCAAACTTTTCGCTCAAATTTTTAACTCAAATTTTGAACTCAAAATTTGATTTAAATTTGAAGGTGATTTTTAAAGGAAAATTGAATATTAGATAAAAATCAACATTTGAGATAAAAGTTTGGGATCAAACTTTTTCACGTAATTCATCTCGACGATGATTCGCTACAGGAATATCCTTGGAAAGTTTGAACTGTGTTCACACGTTAAAACTTACCAAAAAATGCAAAAAAGATGTTTTCAAATTTTTATCAAAATTTGAGCAAAAAGTTTGAGCATGTGAACACGCCTTTAGGAGCTCGAATGGCCTGTCGTTATAGCCTAAACCTCGGTCATTACTAGATGCCTCGCGGAGACCGCTAGGTTAGCAATGTCATTTCTCAATAATCATCAAAAAAATATTTAAATTAACTTATCCACCATTGCCAAGTAATATTTAATAACAGTAAAAGTACACTAAATTTCGCAAAAGCACAAGATTTTTCCTGGTGGAGATTGTTGCAGTGAAACTCCTTTTTCAAGCTTTCTATCTAATGGTGTATGTGCTATGGTTTTTCAATCCAAATGGTACTAACCATTTCCAAGCTATAAATCACAGTAACTCAACCGGCGAAGTGTTGGTACAGAATATGCGGTTTTGACAACATTACTGCTTCATGAGAGGTTTATATAATTAATGCAAATAATTTGCTTTACTGCAACGTGCCTTCTAAACGTTTTAACGTCTGTGAATACTCCTTACTGAGTTAGAGACCATAACATCTTAATATGAACTGATTAGTGCCCCAAATAAGGGATTTGTTCAAACCTTGCTTGCAAACAAAAAAGACACAGACAAATAAATTTACTTGTATGTGCAATTTTATGCTGTTATTCAAGGGTAAAAAATTAAAAAAATTCCGCCAATCTATTCTCGGGCTATAGATGTTGCAGTAAACATTGTGTTTAATATTGTATATTGCAACTTGGCAACAGCATGCTCTATCTTAGGATAAATTTATTTAGTAATAATTTGAAAATTACATTGTGCTAATTTCTCTTGTTTGTTAACAGTTATCTGTGAGTAACTGCCTATCGTCGAATGCCATTTTCAGGTCATACCCTGTTATGATATAATGCCCGCGTTAATATTTGCCATAAAGCTCAAAAGGAATACAGTTTTACAATATTCCTATTTTGTACCTTTTAATGCGCACTTTATATAGATAGTTTATTACAGAATACTATTATACAATGTAGACAGGAGCTGAAAATTGTAACAAGATTTGCTAGAAGTTAGTTGTAGCCGATATTCACTTTTTGTATAGTTATAAAGACCAAGAGGGTCGCCCGAAAATTCTTGATCCTCGCGTTATGGACCGAATTAATATATCTATCCCTCAGTTGTAAATTGCAAAAAACTCGCTATAAACCTAACTGACCATCCCCTACCTCACGCCCAGTGGCATCCGGTGGTAACGCTCGATTAAAATACTACTAATATACCGTGGTACAATTATTTGCATTATATGTCATAAAATAAATCCAAGACTTGCGATTCCGAACAATATATGTGTGAGTAGAGCTTCGTGGATTTTTATGAATTAATACATGTAAGAACAAACGTTAACTGCTTTTTTATGCTAACTCCAACAAATATACGCCTACCGATAGCCACGTGTTCAACTGTATGAAAATTTGTTTGAATTTCAAACAATTTTGTTTGCAAGGAGCTCTAATTCAAAAATATATATTCACTATCTATGAAATGTTTTATAGATGACATAAAGTTGCAAGAAACTGTGTTGGTTTTAAGAACACATAAAAAAGTCAGGACAGTTTGCAGAATTTCCCACGCTCACTACGTGGTTATTCGCATATTATATTGATTATTATTCCACAGTCTTCAGTAATGTTTGGTTGTTTACTGCCAAGCGTTAGCGCAGCAACATTTGACAATGAAGATTAGGGTTGTATAGCTGAAAAAATTGATAAATATGACTGGTCGGCACGGCTTAGATACATTAATTACATTTGCAAATCCTCGAGACATGCAACCTGAGTACCAATCGGCATTATTAAAAAGTTGATTTAGAAGATGCATTTCGGATTATAGGCACAATGTTTCTCACATGATTGCAATTATAGGTCACACACATACCTCGGCAGATTAACTATGTAACATCAAATAACATGGTATGGTGATTGAGTTTCGGATACCAGGTCGTCGAGCTATGTTCTTTGACTACCAACGGGCATTATTATTAAAAATGTGACTTAGAAGATGCATTCCCGATTATGCGCAGAACGTTTGTCCCATGATTATAATTGTACGTTTCAAATACGTCGGCAGCTTAAGTGTGTAATGTCAAATAATATGGTAGGTATTTGTGTTCAGGATACCAGGTTTAAAAGCTAGGAAGTTTGAGATCGTTATAGTCGAAGAACGAATTTGATGCAAGATCAAAGTGATGTAGGATTTGATCCCTTTTTGAATTAATACACTCAGCAGAATGTGTACAAATCGTCTCCTCAAACTAAACAACTCAAAGCACTGACTAATTACACAGTCTGTGTGAATGATCCTGCACATGTGATGCTTATCATTTGCCTGGGACCTAGAGACCTTGCGGTTAAGCACGCCTTTTGTCGAAATGTAAAATCGTTGAAATCCATATAGAGATAACGTTCACTGAGCATTCAAGGCTTTGAACCGAGTTCTAGGTAAACCCATACGATGATAGTGTTACGATTTTTCATTATGCGTACTTAGAAAAGGATATGCGACGGTAAACGGTAAACAATGTTGTGTTACATTGGGCCAGTCATTCAGTATCTAGTTCGTAGACCATCAGTTGGCATGGCTACCTGTCTAACAGCACTGCAAAAACCTCGGTTTAATTGGTGCACTTACGATCCAGTTACAAACACAATTGGGTTTATATTAATTTTAGCTAAACCACGTTGTTAATCCAAACTGCACTTAGATAAGAAGAAATATACCCAAATGTACACATTTGGAGACAGGCGGTCTAAAATTCATCATATGGAAAAAATTAACCTGATCCCTCGATTGATTCATGTATTATAAGAATTGCAATAAAACTTTGCTAACTCCATATTATATAAAGTAAATCTTATAAACACTAGATATGTAATCTATTTTGTTAATTTATTAAAACATGGAAATATTGTTTTCTGAATTGAATATTCCATGGCGTAAGTTATATTAATCTTTACACAATCCATGTATGATTCTTAGTTGATGTATACACTTCTTTCAGGTGATGAATTACAGGGTTTGACTTTTTCCGGAGATAATGTCTGATATAACTTACCGTAAGCACAATAGCAAGTTGAGTTCCATCCTTTTATATCTACTTCAGTCAATTTAACACTATAAGCAATTTAGCTCAATCTAACAGTTGAATATATTAGCAAATGAACGATAAATATCTACGATGGCAGGTGGAAACTAAACCCAAAAATAAATTAATAAAAAATGATGACTGAGGCGTACTTGGATGCTCGGAGCCGCAAAATCCTATTTAAAAATATATATCAAAATCGAATCCGGTTGCTGCTGGGTAGGCATGGATACTTGTAATCACTGTTTTCAGCAGTCATAATATGATGTGCTTTATGCAAAATTTTAATACAGGTGATTATCTATCTACACGTTGTTGTCGTTCCTCACAACATAACAAATTTAATGTTTATATACCAGGCAAGCTAGTCTTGACACATTTACCGTTACACCAATTAAGCTATTCTGTTTACGATTGTGTCTTTTCATTCTAAACACCCACTATTTAAACATCATAGTTCACTAGATTCTTTAGGGTTCGTTTATTTGTTGAAATAATAATTTCGAATAAATTTAAATACAAATTTCCTTTCTCAATTGTAAAACCTGCATTGTTACATAAATTTGAATTTGGCTTTAATGACGTTTTTTTTGTTTATAATGTATCATGGATAAGGGTAATAATACTAATTAGCTCTAGCGCATGTACTGAATAATTTATAATTGTTCTTCTGTATTCAAGTAATGATGAATTATCGTTATGACATTGCGATTGCGCGGTGCCATTATAACAACAACAGCACTTGATATCATTGGACGATTGACGTAAACTCCATGTTTTAAACGGAAGACTCGTAATAATTAGACATATAAAGTATTCATTTACTCATATGTTTCATATGACATGCCAAATATATTCTCCTCGGTACATGTAAACTTTAGTCTTTGTTCATTTAACTTGTCCACTATCGTAACAAGATCGGCTGTAGAAAGTTAAGCTTCGGGCGACAATTGGTGACAGTAGTGGGCAACGAGGAGATTGAGCTTTGTTTAGCTTCATAGTAATGTGTCAGATTCCATTGATTGTGATTTTAGCTATCTATATAAGTAAATAGATCTATGACAAGTATAGACAAACTCGTCCGAATGGACGACATTTTAAGAAAATAGTGGGCAACGAAGAGATTGAGTCTTGTTTAGCTTCATAGAAATGTTTCAGATTGCATTAATGTCGATTTTACCTATCTATATAAGTAAATATGGTCAATAACATCGCTGTAACTATGTCAAGCATAGACAAACTCGTCCGAATGGGCGATATTTTGAGACAGTAGTAGGCAACAAGGATATTGAGTTTTGTTTAGCCTCATAGAAATGTGTCAAATTGCATTGATTGCGATTTTACCTAACTATATGAGTAAATAGTGTCAATACTCGCTTACTTTCAAAACAAACGCCAAAACACAAATCCAAAATTTACCTAACTATATGAGTAAATAGTGTCAATAACATCGCTGTATCTATGGCAAGTATAGACAAACTCGTCCGAATGGGCGACATTTTGAGACAGTAGTGGGGAATGAGGATATTCGGTTTCGTTTAGCTTCATAGAAGTGTTTCAAATTGCATTAATGTCGATTTTACCTATCTATATAAGTAAATATCGTCAATAACATCGCTGTAACTATGTCAAGTATAAACAAACTCGAGACATCAGTGTTCAACGAGGAGATTGAGTTTTGTTTAGCTTCATAGAAATGTTTCAGATTGCATTAATTTCGATTTTACCTATCTATATAAGTAAATATTTTCAATAACATCGCTGTAGCGATGACAGGTATAGACAAAATCTTCCGAACGGGCGACATTTTGAGACAGTATTGGGCAACGAGGAGATTAAGTTTTGTTTAGCTTCATAGAAATGTTTCAGATTGCATTAATTTCGATTTTACCTATCTATATAAGTAAATAGATTCGATAACATCGCTGTATCTATGACAAGTATAGACAAACTCGTCCGAATGGGCGACCTTTTGAGACAGTAGTGGGCAACGAGGAGATTGAGTTTTGTTTACCTTTATAGAGATGTGTCAGATTGCATTGATTGTGATTTTACCTATCTATATAAGTAAATAGGGTCAATAACATCGCTGTATCTATGACAAGTATAGACAAACTCGTCCGAATGGGCGACATTTTGAGACAGCAGTGGGCAACGAGGATATTGAGTTTTGTTTAGTTTCATAGAAATGTTTCAGATTGCATTAATTTCCATTTTACCTATCTATATAAGTAAATATTGTCAATAACATCGCTGTATCTATATCAAGTATAGACAAACTCGTCCGAATGGGAGACATTTTGAGACAGCAGTGGGCAACGAGGAGATTGAGTTTTGTTTACCTTTATAGAGATGTGTCAGATTGCATTGATTGTGATTTTACCTATCTATATAAGTAAATAGGGTCAATAACATCGCTGTATCTATGACAAGTATAGACAAACTCGAGACAGCAGTGTTCAACGAGGAGATTGAGTTTTGTTTAGCTTCATAGAAATGTTTCAGATTGCATTAATTTCGATTTTACCTATCTATATAAGTAAATATTTTCAATAACATCGCTGTAGCGATGACAGGTATAGACAAAATCTTCCGAACGGGCGACATTTTGAGACAGTATTGGGCAACGAGGAGATTAAGTTTTGTTTAGCTTCATAGAAATGTTTCAGATTGCATTAATTTCGATTTTACCTATCTATATAAGTAAATAGATTCGATAACATCGCTGTATCTATGACAAGTATAGACAAACTCGTCCGAATGGGCGACCTTTTGAGACAGTAGTGGGCAACGAGGAGATTGAGTTTTGTTTACCTTTATAGAGATGTGTCAGATTGCATTGATTGTGATTTTACCTATCTATATAAGTAAATAGGGTCAATAACATCGCTGTATCTATGACAAGTATAGACAAACTCGTCCGAATGGGCGACATTTTGAGACAGCAGTGGGCAACGAGGATATTGAGTTTTGTTTAGTTTCATAGAAATGTTTCAGATTGCATTAATTTCCATTTTACCTATCTATATAAGTAAATATTGTCAATAACATCGCTGTATCTATATCAAGTATAGACAAACTCGTCCGAATGGGAGACATTTTGAGACAGCAGTGGGCAACGAGGAGATTGAGTTTTGTTTACCTTTATAGAGATGTGTCAGATTGCATTGATTGTGATTTTACCTATCTATATAAGTAAATAGGGTCAATAACATCGCTGTATCTATGACAAGTATAGACAAACTCGTCCGAATGGGCGACATTTTGAGACAGCAGTGGGCAACGAGGAGATTGAGTTTTGTTTAACCTCGTAGAAATGTTTCAGATTGCATTGATTGCGATTTTACCTATCTGTATAGGTAAACATGGTCAATAACATCGCTGTATCTATATCAAGTATAGACAAACTCGTCCGAATGGGCGACATTTTGAGACAGCAGTGGGCAACGAGGATATTGAGTTTTGTTTAACCTCGTAGAAATGTTTCAGATTGCATTGATTGCGATTTTACCTATCTATATAAGTAAATAGGGTCAATAACATCGCTGTATCTATGACAGGTATAGACCAATTCTTCCGAATGGGCGACATTTTGAGGCAGTAGTAGGCAACGAGGAGATTGAGTTTTGTTTAGGTTCATGGAAATGTTTCAGATTGGATCAATTTCCATTTTACCTATCTATATAAGTAAATATTGTCAATAACATCGCTGTATCTATATCAAGTATAGACAAACTCGTCCGAATGGGCGACATTTTGAGACAGCAGTGGGCAACGAGGATATTGAGTTTTGTTTAACCTCGTAGAAATGTTTCAGATTGCATTCATTGCGATTTTACCTATCTATATAAGTAAATAGGGTCAATAACATCGCTGTATCTATGACAGGTATAGACCAACTCTTCCGAATGGGCGACATTTTGAGGCAGTAGTAGGCAACGAGGAGATTGAGTTTTGTTTAGTTTCATGGAAATGTTTCAGATTGGATTGATTTCCATTTTACCTATCTATATAAGTAAATATTGTCAATAACATCGCTGTATCTATATCAAGTATAGACAAACTCGTCCGAATGGGCGACATTTTGAGACAGCCGTGGGCAACGAGGATATTAAGTTTTGTTTAACCTCGTAGAAATGTTTCAGATTGCATTGATTGCGATTTTACCTATCTATATAAGTAAATAGGGTCAATAACATCGCTGTATCTATGACAGGTATAGACCAACTCTTCCGAATGGGCGACATTTTGAGGCAGTAGTAGGCAAGGAGGAGATTGAGTTTTGTTTAGTTTCATGGAAATGTTTCAGATTGGATTAATTTCCATTTTACCTATCTATATAAGTAAATATTGTCAATAACATCGCTGTATCTATATCAAGTATAGACAAACTCGTCCGAATGGGCGACATTTTGAGACAGCAGTGGGCAACGAGGATATCGAGTTTTGTTTAACCTCGTAGAAATGTTTCAGATTGCATTGATTGCGATTTTACCTATCTATATAAGTAAATAGGGTCAATAACATCGCTGTATCTATGACAGGTATAGACCAACTCTTCCGAATGGGCGACATTTTGAGGCAGTAGTAGGCAACGAGGAGATTGAGTTTTGTTTAGTTTCATGGAAATGTTTCAGATTGGATTAATTTCCATTTTACCTATCTATATAAGTAAATATTGTCAATAACATCGCTGTATCTATATCAAGTATAGACAAACTCGTCCGAATGGGCGACATTTTGAGACAGCAGTGGGCAACGAGGATATTGAGTTTTGTTTAACCTCGTAGAAATGTTTCAGATTGCATTGATTGCGATTTTACCTATCTATATAAGTAAATAGGGTCAATAACATCGCTGTATCTATGACAGGTATAGACCAACTCTTCCGAATGGGCGACATTTTGAGGCAGTAGTAGGCAACGAGGAGATTGAGTTTTGTTTAGTTTCATGGAAATGTTTCAGATTGGATTAATTTCCATTTTACCTATCTATATAAGTAAATATTGTCAATAACATTGCTGTATCTATATCAATTATAGACAAACTCGTCCGAATGGGCGACATTTTGAGACAGCAGTGGGCAACGAGGATATTGAGTTTTGTTTAACCTCGTAGAAATGTTTCAGATTGCATTGATTGCGATTTTACCTATCTATATAAGTAAATAGCGTCAATAACATCGCTGTATCTATGACAGGTATAGACCAACTTTTCCGAATGGGCGACATTTTGAGGCAGTAGTAGGCAACGAGGAGATTGAGTTTTGTTTAGTTTCATGGAAATGTTTCAGATTGGATTAATTTCCATTTTACCTATCTATATAAGTAAATATTGTCAATAACATCGCTGTATCTATATCAAGTATAGACAAACTCGTCCGAATGGGCGACATTTTGAGACAGCCGTGGGCAACGAGGATATTGAGTTTTGTTTAACCTCGTAGAAATGTTTCAGATTGCATTGATTGCGATTTTACCTATCTATATAAGTAAATAGGGTCAATAACATCGCTGTATCTATGACAGGTATAGACCAACTCTTCCGAATGGGCGACATTTTGAGGCAGTAGTAGGCAACGAGGAGATTGAGTTTTGTTTAGTTTCATGGAAATGTTTCAGATTGGATTAATTTCCATTTTACCTATCTATATAAGTAAATAGATTCGATAACATCGCTGTATCTATGACAAGTATAGACAAACTCGTCCAAGCAAATAGCTACTAAAACTAGCTTCCTACCTTACAAATTGGGGCTTAGTAATGTTTAAAACATACACTATATCACCATATATGAAGTGCGGAAGTAAACCAGGTCAAACATACATACTAAGTATTATGCAAAACCCTTCGAGCTACAACATCCAATGACCGGTAATAAACGATATATATACTACTAATAAGATAACCACTGATCCTGATCAGGTTAGTTGAAATCTAAACTGAATGTTCTTCATTACCTGTCAATTTGTCTCCTTTATAGTTCATATATCGTATTTCGATTGGTTTCTTATTCATACGATTTTATTTACGAAGAAATTTCATAATGTCGGTCGGCGGAGTGGATTTTACCCTGAGCACTCTTGTTCGCATTGCATTTGATTCGATCATTTCAATCCGATTTGCGTTCACATCCAATTTGATTCAACATTACCAAACGCTTCATCATAGTGTACGTGTGTTTATATATGCATTTTTACGTGCTGCATTATCTGATTCGGTTCCGATAAGATGTTCTATCAGATCGGATTCGAATCAAAACTAATAGTATCGGACGTAAACACACTTACAATGTAGCATCACAGGTCGGTAACTGGGCTCCAAAAGGTGACTGGATGAGAACGATCAAGACTAATATTACACACGAACAAAAAATACCACTTTTATTGTGTTAAGGTGAATTTAGCTAATATACCCCCGTTAGACATGTAATATTGCACTCCCTTTCCTGGTTTGGACGTAAACGCACTTCCAGTGTAGCATCACAGGTCGGTAACTGGGCTCCAAAATGTGACTGGATGAGAACGATCAAGACTAATATTACACATGAACAAACGGTACTACTTTGGTTGTGTTAAGATGAATTTAGCTAATATATATACCACCGGTAGGCATGTAATATTTCACGCTCGTTTTCCTGGTGTGATGCACATAATTTGACAAAAGTCGACAACAATGACACAGTAATACAACCCGAAGCAGGTGCTGGGACCACACACATAATGTACGTGTATAAAGGCTTTGAAGATGACATATGACTAGCGATGAACTCGCATAGCTAAGAAAATTGCAACTAGGGTTAATTATATCAGCTGTCAAAACAGCTATCTATAAATTGCTAACAAAAATTCGCTAGGCGTGTTTTTGCTGGAACAGGTCTTATATTACGTCATGACAATAATAAGGATAGATTGTTGTGCTTAGGAATAAGGAATGGAGAAAAACATATGTTTAGTTATGTTTCATGTATCCGCAGGCATATAACGCCTGTCTGAAAATGGGATGTTTGTTTGTGTGTATTTATTATCGGATCCATGTACGTGGAGTGATGTTATCTCCCGGTCAGTTCATTTATATATTGTTGCGTTAATGAGAAAAAAAATATGTTTAGTTATGTTTCATGTATCCGCAGGCATATAACGCCTGTCTGAAAATGGGATGTTTGTTTGTATGTATTTATTATCGGATCCATGTACGTGGAGTGATGTTATCTCCCGGTCAGTTCATTTATATATTGTTGCGTTAATGAGAAAAAAATATGTTTAGTTATGTTTCATGTATCCGCGGGCATATAACGCCTGTCTGAAAATGGGATGTTTGTTTGTATGTATTTATTATCGGATCCATGTACGTGGAGTGATATTATCTCCTTTTCAGTTCATCTATATATTGTTGCCTAATTATGCTTTTGGTGTGAATGTACACCGTTTCGTGCTTATAAATCTTGTCTTCTGGCGCACTTACCTAACTAGTATTTTATATGTCATGTTTTTTTAAATATCTCTGTTTTTGCTTGTATGAGACTTTATATATATAAATTATTACATCTCATTACAAAGGCAATGTTCATTTATGCTATAATTGTGTACTCCCGAAATTGCAATCACGTTCAATGGATTGTCTGTCGTTTGAATTTTATCTTGTTTAAGCAATCAGCAAAACCTATTACTCTAAAACTTATTCTCGTATTATTTAGCCGCGTTCGTCTGTTTGACTAAATTTATTTATACTTTTTGTAATATAAATAAGAAATCAAATCAGATTGCTACAGCAGCAACCATATTACCATTTGTCTTATTTATCAATTTGCGATCACCGTTGAGGATTGACTAAATCTTAGCCTAGTTCACTGCTGTTTTCATCAGGATTGAAGTAGTTTCCTTCGTTGTAGGCTATCTAGCTTCGTTGCATCTAGCTATTTACAAATACATTTATCTATTGTTGATATGTTTTTTTGCTTTATGAAACTTAATTTTTATCAAGCTTCTGAAATAGTACTATTCTCATTTTATATGTATGTATATACAGTTATTTTGATTTTCGTTCACAGGATATTACATCTGATGGCATCAACAGAGTAAATATACGCCGTGCATAATAGTAGTTGTCCTGTAGAATAAAGCTGGCTCGACCGTTGATAAAATATATTGCTGCGGTTGTTAATGCGAGAACTATTGTAAGCTGTGTGCAGCAAGATGGTAAAAACAAATTCTAGAACTGGAATCAACTCAAATCTCACATTTATGGATACGATAAAATAGACTTTGTTCAACACAAACACATTCATTGTAGATTTATCAATATCTTAGGTTATTGAATTATTTTAGCCTCTAATCCTGTGTGAAGCTGAAAGATTGTCGTTCACATACGTCACACTAAGCACCAATGTTTCACAAGCACAACTACTGCATAATAATATGAAGAGTTATGAAGCATTGATGTATTTCACAACTGAATAATACCAAATGTAATGAAAGTACAAATTATTACAAATGAAATCTTAATTTATGTGGAATTTAAGCTTTAGATCTATTGTACATTATATTAACTGTCTTAGATATTTCAATCTTAGATAGGGTCTTCGATTTTACCACCGCCTAGTTTTTGTGACGTTAAATAAAATTAAATACAAAATATTGAGTGATGATAGATAGGAAAACTATCATCAGTACGATGGACAATCTTACAATTAAAACGATCATTTTAATTTTACTGGCCCCCTTTGAAATGAGAGTTATTGTTAGCCAATTTTTATCTCACACTTTATTAATGGAAATTCATAAATTTTTACTAGTCGTTTTGTATCATTAAAGGAAACAAAATTCACAGCATTCAAGTCCTGAAAATCAGAAAATTACAAAATTTGTGCACCTACTTATTCTTTCGTCTTTCTAATGTTTTAGTACAATATCTGACGAACATTGTCTAAAATTGCTGAAATACAGCGTCACTAAAAATATTAGATAGTTGAAGGAATTTTAAGCACTGCTTCAACTTTAATTCGTTTCTTATGGGCCTTCATTCACGACTGGGTCGATGACGTTACTTAGTTGTCGCTATATTTGTTGTTTTGATAAATTTTTTACAATTTCGAGTTAATCTATCACATTGTTTTGGCAAAGAGTTTGTTCTTTATTGCCCATCGACGACTGTTCTAAATTTCTGAAGTGAAGCTTGTCAGTACTCAGTACAAACTTAGAAGCATACTATTACAATCACAATCATACTAACATATATTTATAAATCATGAAATTATTTTTTGCAAATTATTTTTTTATTTCAATTGCTTGAAACAGTAACAATTATATATTTTAGCCAATTTTAAGGATATTTAAAAACCTGGCACTGAAGCGTAATAACTGGAAACCATTATAACTCTACCTTGATAATGGTGTAAAAGAATGACGCGTTTCACTGCTAGCCCAGCGAACCCATTGTTCAACGTATGCTTATTACACGTCATTCGGTTTTCCGCTAGTAACCTATTGTAGTAAGTCACCGCAGCGTATAAAGCAATCTATTAAGCTTAGTCTCTTATTGGCATACGGTTTAAAAACCTGTATTTCACGTTCACGCTATCTAATATAGGTAGGTACAGCCAAATTGGTTTGAGGTGGTAATTATTTTGTTACTGAAGGCTTTACGCAAATGAGATTGATAATTGCTTCCTCATCATCGTCACGAACACTTGCGAATACGTTTGTCTTGTTAGTTTAATTAGCTACCGTAAAATTACTAAGACCCTACGTTATTTCTTACCGATTGACCTCAATGATGCACGCAAGTGTAATAAATTTTGATTCCTGTTTGGTTGATGAGGTATATTCAAAAGCTACACACGTAATGTAATAAAAAAAACTCGGAAACCTTGTTGCGTGTCAATTATTTCCACATGCGTCATAAATAGAGTAAAGCAATTTCGATTAGCCTCCTATCCAAGTCCGTAAATCGTCAATGTCGACAATACAGCGATAATTTTGGTACCATTCGACTCAGATTGACTCATTATATATTACAAGTTTCTTCAGTTTGTTTTGCGTCAGTTATACACCGTGGATGAAGAAATTTTCTGATGTATATTTTTCAATTCAAATCGCACTACCAAGCAGATTCGCTCTTGGTGCAAAAACAGTTTTACTTCCTTATGCTTAATTAGTTATTTGTATTTAATGAACGATGGGTCATTACTTAGCAAAATTTACGAGTCAAATTTCTCGCGATAAGAGCATAATTGTTTCAAGATAAACCATCTTTCGATATTTGTCTTTTGACCTTACAGCCAGAGTTTGGCATGAAATTTCCGTAATGAGAAAATTTATAATCATTTCGGGTCCTAATATAATGTCTAACTTTGACTAGTGAAATCAATTTGGAAACGGTTTAAAACATTGACAAATTTTCAGTTTTAACACGTTCGCTACAAAGTTACCCACCGGTGGGTAACTAGCAGATAAACGCTAGGCAATGTTACCCACCGGTGGGTAATTTGTAGTTGCTTTTACACTAATATTATGAGCAATCGGCTGAGAATTATAAAAGCAAATTAACGTATTGTCTCTAAAAAAGTTTAACGGTTTTTGTTGTTAGAGTGTTACCCACCGGTGGGTAACAATTAGCGCACAGTGTCGCGCAAAAGTTTGTCCAAAATTCCGCTGGTTCTTACCCACCGGTAGGTAAGATTGTGCTGAGACTAGTTTAACTTTGCTCATGTTTAGTTTTGTAGTTTATTCAGCTATAAAGAATGCAAAATAGTGTATTGAAAAAGTTTCGCTCTGTACATATTTGAATTTTAGTTGGTATTAACGTTACTACATCTCGTAATGAACATTTGTCATCGTTCGTTTACATAAAATGTCAATTGAAGTAGTCGACGTACATGAACGGGTTTCCTTCACAATCTTCGCCGTACGTCATAGCTTTCGGCACAAACCGCTGCATTGACCACCGACGTTTTGCACAGTAATGTAACCCGCGACTCTTTTTTACCATTTGAGCCACTTTCGTATCTCAGTACGGTAAACAGCCAATTGATCTGAGATGTCAACGCCTTTTTGGCCATATTTTAGTCAAATACCGCTCTCGTCTTCAGAACCTTGTCACTCTTCCTGTTTTTCTTGTTAGTTTCGATCAACCGATCATCATGGTCAGGCACGGCAGTTCAAACATATTGTTGCTAGACAATTGTTACCCACCGGTGGGTAACACTGATTTTATAGCATATTTCGAATTGGAAGTTCCAAAATAGTAGTAGTGTGCGCAAAACGGATAAATTCGGGTTTTGTTTAGCGATATGACCCTAATTGTCTAGCAAAAAATCGCAAATTTTTGCATTTGTAGCGAACGTGTTTAGTTACTAATATTAACAGCCTTGGTATATACCTAAAATTTTCGAAAACCATTTAGCGATCATCATATATTCATATTCCGTAGGTCACTCGATTCGTATTGGCGAGCCGAGTCGAATGTCGACAAAATTATGTTTTTATTTATGAGAATGCTACAGAAACTATTGAAAAAAATTTATGTAATAGGTTTTTTAATGTGTCCAATCCAATGTGTAAAACCGGAAAATACGCGATTATTCAACACCAAACACGAGTTGTGATTTTCGTTTCGTTTGTCAACATGTAAATTTGAATTATGCAGATTTTGCGGGCCATCAAATTATGAATACCGGCGCTCTACTAGCATGTTAAATTCATTTTATATCAAGGTTTGAGCTAATTAAAACTTTACGTTAGTAAGTGAAGTGCATTCTATGGCGTTCTCTATATAGTAGGGCAAAACCAGAGGCTTAGTTTAAGCGAAATTCTTTATGAGCCTTACAGTAAGCCTAAGCCTAGTCTGGGGGCTGCTGAACCCCGAACCGCCGCTTTAAACTTTTGCTTTTGTAACCATATAATTAATGTACGATAAACTAAAGACGACAATGGCCTATAAGCTTATTTATATATTATATTTATATATTTATATATTTATTATTTATATATATTTATTATTTATATATATATTTATATATTATAAGCTTGTTTATATTCTGTTTGTTCTGTTCATCTACAGAAGGCTGGTGTTTAATCGAAAATTGCAATATTTAAAGATGAGTATGTTCTAAGTTTTGTGTTATTAGATGTGTTCCGTTTGTCTTTATCTCATTTTTGCATTCAATGAGATGCCGAACATATGGTAGTAACATAACAATTAGTATGATGAAGAAAACAGTTAAATTTTGATTCATTGTTCTTGATTTGATCTGACGCATATAATAGATTTATTGCTAATCTATTGAAATTGAAAACAACAAACACTTCAATATCAGGACACAGCTATTACATGAAGTTTTGCTAAATCCTGAAATATTTATATTTTTGAAAAACGTGTGGATAGTTCAGGTCAACTCAGAACTACAACACATCATTATCATGGATTAATTTATGAGAAAGACATACACAAAACAGTCCAACCAAATTCAGTCAAATTTGAATATAATAGCTCCTTGCTACAAGTTTTGCTTTCTTTAACGAACAACGAATAGATGTCATATTGTTCTCCTATAAATATAATATTGGAATAGTTCCACGCATGCCATCATAAAAATTATGAACATTACCATATCTCGTGCATTTGGTTGTAACATTTAATCCTTTCATGTCTTAACTCTGCCGATAGGCATTAGCGGATATTGCGATGCTTTGTGCAAGCAAATTAGGTGTGCGGCGTTGCGTGTGTTTGCACGTGCGTTGTTATTCGCTCACTTTGCAAGGTTCTTTAAGGAACCGTGCATGAGCTCCCAGATAGCTCAGTGGTTTGCGTGCATAGTTCTCACCAAAACAATCAGGGTTCGATTCGCAGCGCCGGATAGAATTTATAAACATTGCAAGGTACACAAACTAGCTCTGGCGTAAATCGTTATCGTTTATTATTCAAGCTTTTGTGATCGTTTAATAAATTAACTAATCAGTAAAAAATTCTTACATCTATGCCACTGGATATTGTAATCTTGATAAATTCACTTCTACTGGAATACATGCGACTGTGACATCATCTTGCTTCGTCTACGCTAAGCCTAGTATAACCAACCTGTAGATCTTGTTGGAATTTCACAGCCATACATTATAACATGAGTAGAACATCAATGGCAAATAAAAGACAATACCATAGAAATTAAAACAATATCACCGTCTAAATACTGCAGCAATGATATTGGTATACTGATCGCTGATAACATCGCTGAAACGTCATGGTAAACAATATGTGTTCATTTTTCCTTACACTAGACGCTTCGCTTAGATCGATGGGTTTATTCTCGCTAATAAATTATTTTCAACAGAGTAGAAAGCAAGAGTAATATCTAGAAAATAGCAACAGAAAACTAATAATTCATAATTACTAGCAGCTGCCCCCCTACTTTAGGCTTAGTATAAGATTAATTTAAGCTCAAAGTTTAGGTTAACGCTCAAGCTTAAGCTTAGTATATATCGAGGACGGCATAAAATGCATATAAGTTACGCCGTTTCAGCTTGAGGTTGGTCACAGGGTTCAATAATTATGATTGAAAAATCATCAGTCTAATGAAGAGTTATACGAATAAATATGTTCAAAAGCATAAAGATTTTAGAAAAATGAGAGAAGGTAAGTGAAGAAGAAGATTGAGTTAAGGATAATTTTTTACAAACCTGGTCGCTATTTGAGGAAACTCCGCTATATACGCTCGGTCCCGTTCAGTTAAAGTGCGGAGATTGTGTTCCGATTTGATTACAAGAGAGTCACTTGACACCGTATGTATACAAAGACTATGCCCATACCTGTGTGTGTAATGCGTGTAATTCGTTGCTAACTTTCGAACTCCACAATCTGTGCGATTCTATATGTCATGGTACATTCCGAAGCGATGTAACTGCACGACCGCCAAGGCAGTTACCTATCTGTCACACTGCCAGATGAATATTTCAGCGTTGGATTTGGCTTCATTTGCTGGTTCGATTTTGGCACACTTTTATCGCCGCTACTGCATAGTCAGCTACATAGATAGTTCACTAACGAGTTCAAATTGCTACTCGGAGAATGGTGTTTTATTTTAATTTATTTTTTCATCTAACATTATGGAATTTCTGATCGTTTTGATAACACGGACTGACCGACGAAGCAATAAAGTTCGTGTGCGACAAAACAACATAATTTAAGTTAATTGATATAGAACCCAGCTGAAAGAAAGACCGTTAACATTTGATATCAAACCGCCTGTAGTGAGGAGCAACTACACGCACGGCGGCGGGGTTTTCGTTGCCAATCAATAATATCTTGGTTCTTCTGGGAATTGTAGCTATCAGGTGTTTAATTTAATACCGCACACGAAACTGCAAGCACGGCAACGGGGTTTTTGTTGCAAATCAATAATCACTTGGTTCTTCTGCGAATTGTAGCTATTAGGTGTTTAATACCGTACAGCAACTGCAAGCACGGCGGCGGGGTTTTTGTTGCCAATCAATAATCTCTTGGTTCTTCTGGGAATTGTAGATATCAGGTGTTTACTTTAATACCGCACACGAAACTGCAAGCACGGCAACGGGGTTTTTGTTGCAAATCAATAATCACTTGGTTCTTCTGCGAATTGTAGCTATTAGGTGTTTAATACCGTACAGCAACTGCAAGCACGGCGGCGGGGTTTTTGTTGCAAATCAATAATCACTTGGTTCTTCTGCGAATTGTAGCTATTAGGTGTTTAATACCGTACAGCAACTGCAAGCACGGCGGCGGGGTTTTTGTTGCAAATCAATAATCACTTGGTTCTTCTGCGAATTGTAGCTATTAGGTGTTTAATACCGTACAGCAACTACAAGCACGGCGGCGGGGTTTTTGTTGCAAATCAATAATCACTTGGTTCTTCTGGGAATAGTAGCTATCAGGTGTTTAATACTGCACAGCAACTGCAAGCACGGCGGCGGGGTTTTGTTGCAAATCAATAATCACTTGGTTCTTCTGGGAATAGTAGCTATCAGGTGTTTAATACCGCACAGCAACTGCAAGCACGGCGGCAGGGTTTTTGTTGCCAATCAATAATCAATTGGTTCTTCTGGGAATTGTAGATATCAGGTGTTTACTTTAATACCGCACACGAAACTGCAAGCACGGCAACGGGGTTTTTGTTGCAAATCAATAATCCCTTGGTTCTTCTGTGAATTGTAGCTATTCGGTGTTTAATACCGCAAAGCAACTACACGCACCGCGCCAGGGTTTTTGTTGCCAATCAATAATCAATTGGTTCTTCTGGGAATTGCAGCTATCAGGTGTTTACTATAAAACCGCACTCGAAACTGCAAGCACGGCAACGGGGTTTTGTTGCAAATCAATAATCACTTGGTTGGAAAACCTTATTATTTGTTTAAATGTCTCTGGTTTTAAGACGTCGGCAATCAGCTAGTAGGTTTTGGCATGCCTTCAAAGGACTAATAGTAAAACCTTTATCGAAACCACCAAACATTCTTAAATTTGACCAGCATTTTTCATAAATGACCGAAATTTCAGAGATTACATTTTTTCAAAAAAAACTGTGCTGTTGAGTTTGCTTGTTTAACATATTAGAACCTTGGGAACAAAGAAAGAAAGCATGCTCAACAATGTAGTGTAAAGCATTTCGTGCTATTTATACGACACACAATTATGCCGTGCATCATTTTATATACCGTAAAAATAGTAACCAGCACATTATGTAGATCTAAGCACTTAATAGATAGCTGTCGATGAGGGTGTAGGAGGGAGGTATCACCATCTATAATAGGGTCGAACCCCGTCAACCGAAATCTACCCTGCGTCTGAAGGCTCCACGTCCCCAACCACCGCTTCCCTGTGCGCAGGGGAAGCGAAGAAAATTTTAGCAAATATAGGCAAAAAGGATGCAAATAAGGGAAATTGGCTTAAAACTGACAAAAATTTATCCTTAGGAAAAATTTTATGAAAATTGGGATAATTCTCCCCAGCCCCCAACCCTGCGAGACCATGTATGCCCCCTCTTAAGCCGATGGACCTTCGATACCTATGGCCTATGATGTATTATGGCTAAGAAGTCATTAAATGATAATGCTTTCGTAGTGTACACGTGGGTTGTTCTGTTCTATAAGTTCATGCATGGATTTTAAAACAACTGACAGCGCACAATTTTCACTTATGTATGCCGTCGCGACACAGCAACACGTCGACGGACGCTCGTTCGTGGTATTTATTTTTGCGGAATAGACGTTAATTTACTGACTACGTTCACTTGACTGACAACGCGTTTACGATCGCAGACATTTTACACTGTCATAAAGCAGAGCTCAGCTCAGGCAATTTGATGAATGGGGACAAATGTAGGAAATGGAGAAATGTGCGCGTACGTAAGATGCATTCATAGATCACAGACCCCTTATTAGTTTTCGCTAAACTAGATTTGCTGATGACAGATAATATGTGGCTTACGAATTTGTGCACGACTAAGTTCGTGATGTTGACAAAAGAATAACCATGGGATACACAAACAAAACGGGCTCTCGCTGTATATACACTATAAACAGAATACGGTAAATTGTTTGCACTTCTAACACAACTTTATGCTACGTATGTGTTTCGCATATGCATTTGCCGACTGTCTTCTGGCAACAAAGCCATTTTCACCTGTTTGTTTGCTCACTTGCTGCTGAATATCGAATGCGGAACTTTATTCGAACAAACAGCTTTAGGCTCATTTATATTTCCCCATTATATGCCCAAGTTACTCAAAAATGTGCCATGTTTAAATATTCTGGCTGAATATCGAATGTGGAACTATTTATTCGAACAAACAGCTTTAGGCTCATTTATATTTCCCCATTATATGCCCAAGTTACTCAAAAATGTGCCATATTTAAATATTCTGGCTGAATATCGAATGTGGAACTATTTATTCGAACAAACAGCTTTAGGCTCATTTATATTTCCCCATTATATGCCCAAGTTACTCAAAAATGTGCCATATTTAAATATTCTGGCTGAAAATCACCGAGGTTTTTATCGAGGAATTTCAAAAGTAATCAAATAATTATAATTGAACATATATCACCAAAATAATTTTTGTCGAGTAATTTGATCTCGTTACTTGTTTTACACAAGACGCTGTCTTCTAAAAAGATAATAAGCTTTTTGTGTTTATTTTAGCTGTTGTAAAGGCAGATTTTACCCTGATTGATTTCGTGTCAATCAGCTAGGTTTTATCTTTTTTTTTTAATTTATTTAAAATTTCATTTTCGATTTGCTTTCAAGTTTGACAGCCATCGGTTAGACCACTGACTAGCACTGACTTTGGCCGTTTGCAATTATAGTGATAGCATCTCTTTGTCCAAAATCCGACCGGTTTCGGTTCAAGATCAACTTTAGCTAAGTTCTACCCTAAGCATAAATACAACAAAATAAATAAATATATATACATATATATAATAGAAATATACTTGGGATAAATAAATATTTGAATTTATAAAATAAATGCATATCTATAGAAAAATATGTTTGATTCCGTATATTGAAAATGTATATTATTATTTATTTAAATTTATTTTTGACATTTATATACAAATATAATTATTTATATATATGAAAATAATATAATACTAAATATATAATTGGATAAATATTTAAGATACTTATATTTGTATGCCGCACGCAGCTGCGTTGATGATCTTCAACCGTCTATAAATAGATTTTTGCTTCTGCGTGATTCTATTCAATTTTGCACATCTCTGCAACCGGCGTAACCCTTAGTTATAGCTGTTGTTGCTGTGCTAAGCAAATCTTTGTTTGCATTTACGGTCGTCTTTCATGGTTTGTTTGTTTGTTTATTTGCTCATTTTACTGTTTAAAATGAAACCAGCTTCGAATGAAGGCAGGTTGGGTATATTTCGAAGATAAATGACTGTTGCCTTAGTTATCGAAAACGATATCGTAAATGCGTGTTGTGTGTGTAGAGTAGGATGCAAAGCGATGCCGAGAAAACAAGCGGAGTTGAGAAATCGAACTCGTTAGAACAGTTTTTTTCAGACTAACTCGTTTCTGATATGTGTCTTTTAAATATTGACGCTTTGATGCACAATGGTACCAAATGGACCCAATGTACTTTGCGAAGGAGGGTATGTTAATGTGTTTATCGTGCGTTAAATAAATTGCAAGCAGTGGCTCAGCACAGTGCTCACACACAGCAGTTGGGGACGCTACGGAAGTTTCTGTACACAATTCCTGAGGCTATGTTACGACAACTTTCCCATGCTCTAAAACTGTAGTGGGGCCGCCCGACCGCCAACTGTTGCTGTGTATCTGTTTGGACGGGCATTATTTTACGTTAGCTTTACTAGGAGGTTCCTTGAAGAACTAACCCACAGTTCCGAAATGGCTTAGTGGCTAACTTACCTACGAGGCTCGCAATGCAGAAATACAGGTCACTAACGCTACAACGTCAAAATTCTCTAAGTTTTATGACGTTTTAAAATTGATATTGTGTGTTTTTTTAGTTTTAAAGGCCCATACATAGTGGGCCAAAATAATTACAATTAATTGCAATAATTGATTGGGTACTTTCGCAATTAAAATTAATTCATTGGACAAATCGTTGATTCATAATCTTCCAATTCATTTTTACATGCTCTGGCACCCTCAGACGTCCGTTTATAAGGCCCATCGATACCACTGGTCGTCACAATTTTGGAATTGCACCCGGATTTGAGAAGGTTCAAAAGCTCCTAACGACTGTTTATGTATAATATTGCCTTCTACAATATTATTTCAGTCGTTATTCAATTATTCATATTCAGCTGTATATTTAACGTAATTATTATTAATATTTATTAAAAAATCAAATACAGCAATTTAATGCTAGTCACAATGTCGTTCAGTAGTATCCAAACAAAAACTTATATGAAGCATTGTGAACTAATGCAAAATGTTACGGTGACTGGTGGGAATATATCGGAATATCCGAAGTTGCTAATAAACGTTCATCGTATGCAATGTATTGCACCATCAGTGCGTCTCGGGTTGACGATAGTATTTTCGCTGTTTACAACAGCTGGATTAGCTGGAAATATTTCAGTTTTAGCATACATTTTATGGCATCGAATGTACAAAAATTTTGTTTCAACTCATTTTATCGCCCACTTACTATTTACAAATACCATATGCTGTTCGTATTTGATACCGATATTTCTCCGAAATCTGCATCGCGGTGTTGATATGTTTGGTGGAAACGGTAAGTATTGGTTCCACGGCTAATTTTATTACAACTATATACCGTTGGGGTATTTACTCTATGAAATGCTAAAAAATGCAGGTCTTGTATTAAAAATGAACAGGTTTTTTCATCTAGCGAACGACCACAAGATTTGTAGCATAAGAGCCAAAATAAGTTGCGCGGAACATAATGAACCATAAGAGTCTTATCTCTGTGCCTGCGTGTCTGCGTCTGTCCCAAATTCGATTCCTGAATCACGGTCTCACCAAAAATTTTTCAACTGTTTTTCAGGTTGAGCTTTGTATGGCGTAATTTGACCCGCTAAGTCGATTGGAATTATTAATTTTTGTCTCCGAGGTTCCGGTAAAGACAGGGCACGCACAGGAACACCACTCCTATATAAAGCTAGGAGACGAGAGCCAGATAAGATTGGTGCATCGGGGTCCAGAAATCGAAAAAATGAACATGCTTTCATGGCCCGCTGAGCGTATTGGAGTGACTAATTTTTGTCTCCGAGACTCAGGTGTGAAACAGTGAGTGACATGCTCACTTCTGAACGACACCAGTCCTATATGAGCCTGATGGATTCAGGAATCCAAAAAGCGTGCAAAAATTGCAAAATGAAGTTAGTCTGATGCAAGGTATTTGAAGGTATTTGACCCTCTGAGTCAATTGGATTGGTTAATTTTAATTTTTGACATTCAGGTAAGGACAGGGTACACACACAGGGACACTACTCCTATATGACCTCGGAGACGAGAGTCATATAGGAGTGGTCCATCGGGATCCAGAAAACAAAAAAATGAACTTAGGTAAGGTAATTTAACTCGCTGAGTCGATTGGAGTGACTAATTTTAATCTCCAAGATTCAGACCAGAGGCTATGAGGGCCATGTTACACTCGGAACAGTACCACTCCTATATGAGCCTGTGGAGTTCAGAAATCGAAAATGTCCAAAAATTGGAAAAAATGAAGTTAGTCTGATACAATGTAATTTGACCCGCTGCGTCGATTCAAGAGACCAATTTTCTTCACCGAGCTGCAGGTAGGAAGCGTTTGAGGTTATTTTCGGATTGGCACCACTGCTTTATGAGCCTGAGGGTTCATAAATCGAAAAAAGAGGTTAGTCTCATGAAAAGCAATTTGCCCCGCGGAGTCGATTGGAATGGTTAATTTTCGTCTCCAAGGTTCTGCTATAGAAAGGACACAGTTGCACCACTCTTGTATGAGCCTCGAAGACTAGAGTCATATAGGAGTGGTCCATCGGGGTCCAGAAATCGAAAAAATTAATTTGGTTTATGTATTGTAATTTGACACGCTGAGTCTATTGGATTGGTTAATTTTCGTCTTTCATGTTCCGGTAAGGACAGAGTACGCACAGAAGGGCATGTTTGAAATTTAAAAATTATATACTCAAACATAAAATTGAAATTAAAAATATGCGTCAGATTAACACCATTACTATTGCTTCAGGTTGCCAGAATATTGTTATCACTAAGAAAACGGAACCGAAGTGAATTCATTTGTTTTCCTAATGACACTTGCTCCATAAATATTTTGCCATTCGCAATAAATATGGTAGAAAAAGCATGTACTGACGTTCACGGAGTACTTGAACAACAAGATCGACTTAGACCGTAACAAAAAAATTACGGCAAGAGGTAACAGGCAAACTAAAAGGGTGTACCCCCGAATCCCGCGCAAAGCCACGAAATCTTTACTTATGAGTTATACCAAATTTTGTTAGTTTCATATTTATAAATATATAATTCATAGTAACATCATTAGCAATGGGAGACATGTTCGGAAATAAATGTTCATGAGATGTTTATATATGTTTACAATTAAACTATGTCTCAAGCAAAAGGCATAACATGACGTTAGCTTAAAAGTTCTGATTAAAGAAAAAAGCAAAAAGCTTACAATCAGCTTAAATCTAACAGTGCGTTCAGAGATCAAACTTTGTGCTCAAATTTAGAGCTCAAAGTTTGATCAAATCGTGATAAAGCTTGGAGCTCAATTTTTCGTCAAAATTTGAAAACGTTTTTTTTTGCATTTCCAGTGCATTCGAAAGTGTGAACACTGTCTGACGTTTCTAGCATTTTGCTTTGTCTAATCATGTACGCGGACTAAGAACTTCAAAATTTTTGAGCTCAAAATTTTAGTTCAAATTTCGAGGAATGATAATTGGCTATATTTTATACTAGAAGCGTAAAAATTTCGATCAAACTTTGATCAAAATTAGACCAAATAATAACTTAATATTTGAGTAAAAATTTTCACGTGAAATGCGCCTTGAGACTGCAATAAATGACCAAGCACCAACTAAGTAGATTTTGTTTGGCGATCAAAATATAGTGTTTCAATTTCAGACTATTGCCGTGTCCACGGTTTTCTGTTCGTTTGCATTTTAACCGTAATCTATTACATGATGACATGCATTGCCGGTGTTCATCTGCTTACGTTCGCTCGAATTCATTACGACCAACTATTCGGGCTATCGCCACGAATCATTTGCGGTGTTTCATGGATTATCGGTGCTTCGCTCGGTTTACCGTGTCTAACAAATTCATCGATTATTCGCTATGATCCACTCGCGTTTCAATGTGTATGGTCAGACAATCAATCGTCGTATAAATTCTTCGCTTATATGATTCTACTCGGTATTGCCCTTCCGGTTTGGCTAACAATTTACTCGTACGTTCGAATCCTGGCTATATTCTATCATTCCCCGTTGGTTTTTGAGGCACTTGGTCTATTTCGAAGCCGCTATTTGGTTTTCAGCTTCATTATTAATATCGTAATACCCACACCGTTTTATATTACATCCGCCCTTCCGCTAGACAAGAGAGTTTCGTGGAGTCCGGTGATTATCCCGGTGCTTGCATTTTTGGTATTTAGTATTGCAATTACGAGCAGCGTTCTGTACGGCGTTAGCCTGTTTTTGATGAAAGAAGACGATATTGCACTGACAAGCGCCGCCCATAAAGCAGCCGTTTGTCTAAATCCGAATCCCAATTCAACAGCGGTTCCCGGCGGCGGCACTGTGCAGGCGCCCGAAGTTTGATCCTGTAAGATTGTATAAGCTCATAATCCTAGAAAACGTCGCTAAAATGGGATAAACCTCTGCGTGGTTCAAAAGATTCGGAAGTCCTCACAGTATTCATTTGGTGACGTTCTTTTACGAGTTTAACAAATTTGAGTCGCCGTATATGCTATATATTATATGTGGATCTGAATAGCTAACACACTATGCGACTGAGTTGGAACAAAGATTTCTATAGCATATGAGTTCACGGAACAGATGGGGACTGCCGCTGGTTTTCGAATATTGTAACGACTGAAAACACGGCCCAGCCATCAACTAGGCATATGGAATTATTGTAACTACTTCGGGACATCCATGTCATGGATTATACATAGTATATATACCTTAAATATGAAAGTACTCCTGACTTTATTACTTGTGAAAAACGATGAAATCGTAATGTAAGTTTATCATGTCACGTATATACAGCACATTGTGGCGTTATTGAAGCATTCTGATAAAAATATTTATGCAGTCAAGGCTACTAACAGTGACTTTATAGCGTAAACGATAACTTCAAATTTAAGTAATAGTTGTAGCATAGGCAGCAGTGCGTTCAATGATTTGTACGCTCTGTTTGTGATGAGTTCAAACGAGTGCGATACCACGAGTTTGATCGAGTTACCGTGCGTACAAATGTTTGAACGCACTGCTGCCTATGCTACAACTGACGTGTTACACAGCTAACCGTGCATTCAGACATTTGCGTGCACGGCTTTCACTATAAAGAGTGTATTACAAAGAACGTTGTTTAAAGAAGATTTGTTATTGGATTGAATATTTTCAATATAAATTCATAAAAATGTGATTGTTGTACATAGATATTAAAATTTTTGTTTAAAATTATTTTAGCATTTCTCGAAGGATGTAACAACAGGCGGAGGTTTCTTAAACAAATCTAGATTACTACAGTATTATCAATATTCAAAGAAATTTTTCTTTACAATCTCTTCATATGATATCGTCGCATAACAATATTCATTTTGATCCGTACATTATATGCAAAGATTTTTACGTTTCACCTGCACAAATCTCCTATTATAAATCGTAACATACGTAAATGGCTGAGATTAATCGGGATCACTTCATAATCGAAATGCTTCATAATCGACTTATGCTTTATAACCTGCTTAACCATTTAACCCTGCAGTTGTTGGACAACAACTAGTTCCGTTTGAATATGTAGTACTAACTAAAATTCGGCGAAAACTGTACGATTGCATGCTATTGCTGTTCGCTTGGAACGTATTACCTCCGAGATAGCTAAAAGACTAATAAATGTGAGTTTGACCCGAGCGTTCGGGATTCAATACATCGCGACAACTGAAATTGTTCATCCATACTCGAAATGTAAATATAATCCAGGACGTAAAGGCTTAATCAAACTTTAGTATGCCACATGTTTAAAAATCATATCACAACAATACATATTTTCATTCATACTTTAATAGGCATATGTCCATTCGGGATCGCATTAGCAAGATTAGGTGACAACCTATCCTTTATGGTCTGATTAAAAATAGAATGACATAATAAAATACATTTTGATTCAGGTTTCAAAAAATTTAAAATATGCATACCAACTATTTATACTAAGATATGATTATAAGCCAAACATGAAGATAACATAGGAATTTTCATATATTTGTATAACTTAAATAGTTTTGAGACACAAATTTGTTGCATTAATTGTTGGAATTTTCTTACGTTGTCAAATTTTCAAAATTAATAAGCTGACATGTCAAGTCTTCATCCGAAACCATATGATTGTCTTCTCGGACATGTATCAAGTTTACATATCGGTTACATTTTGACATGATGTTTGGTGAAATTCATTGTATAGACGTAAATTATTAATAAATCGGAAATATCCTGAATATATATATTTCTTATAACTTGACACTGTATGAGACTTGCCGTCTCTACTAATATACAAGATTTTCCAGCAAAGTACGAGTTTAAATGCATTTTTCAGTAGAAAAACGTATATCTTCATAGCATGGTATGGTTTTCCTTTACATGTGATGTACTGCAGCATAAAAATACCAGAATATCTCTAAACCAAGTTATCGATTGTGTGAAATTATATTTTAATCGATTAAAATTTTAATAAAGTTGTAACCAAATAAGAAATTTATTTTATTACTTTACAATCATAACCATATCAATCTGAACAATCAAAATATAGCTTTTATCATGCTGAATAGTAGATATATACAAACAATTAGCGTGCAAACGAATTTTAGATGCAGTTGAAAGCATTCACAAGCGATCATTCCATTGGTCCAGCCGGGATTCGAACCCGGATATCTAGCTAGCAGGACTAGCGCGCTACCATTACACCACAGGCCCCGATCACAGCGTGTTCAGCTACGCTATATATGCTAGCGTAGTGACATTGCTACACAGTGTCGCATTCAGATGTAAAGAGCGAAATAAACCATATTATCACCAGAAAGAGTTCAAGGTAGAAATGTATGAGGTTTTTCTTAGATACTTGGCTTCATATTGATGATAATGCACAACCTAATGTTTGTGTTTACCATCCAGGGTAGTTCGAAAAGTTTTGAAAAAAATTTAAAAGCGGTATCAGTAATTTTTTAAAGAAAATTGTTGCCACGTGTTACTGCCGTCGAAAAGACATCCGAGTCCGTTCATGAATAATCCCGCAACTTCTAGGATTTAGTTGTACGACAGTCTAGTTAGGTTAAAGCGATCCTGTATCCTGACTGACATGTATAAATAATCTTACTGAGTTATTTACTAGGTCAGTCGTTATTAAGACGTTTGGCTCCACCGGAACGCTTCAGTATGACGGAGTGCATACTTCAACGCCGGTTACAGACCTTATGAAATGCGGGGCATATATCATTTTTACGCCCATATACGACTGATTTCTAATTGCAGGCTTTGTAAAGAGGCTTAAGATTTGGAGTAACAACTTCCAAAGAGCTGTGCGTTCAATTCGTTGTTCAATGCAGGTGAAACTTTTTCAACGCTATATGAAATACGAATTACAATAAATAATGTTTATCCTAATATAGCTACAGGCAAAAATGCACTATATTTAACGGATATTTTATACTATATCCACTTTTATTTTGGTATATATACAATTTGGACGGAAACTAAACAATTTAGTGTATAGTGCTTTAACTATAGGCACACATCAACTTAAAAACTACGATGTTAATCCAAATTTTGGCGCACTGCCTATATGCAAAGGTAGGGTTTGTCTAGGGTAAAATTCCAACGGTTATAATTAATAACTGTAAAATATTATTCACCATCACACACTAAAGTTATGCAATCGATATCGCTAGTACGTGAAAATACTAGACGAAACATAACTATTGGTATATCGAATTATTATTATTAAAGAAAACACAATTATAATTTATATCGGTTTACGTTAAATAGAAATGTACAACGATGGAAAATCCAGTTTAAGCACATATCGAAACCGCACCATCGTTGATTTCTTCCTCCAATATTCAATTAAGAGAAAAATATTTGAAATTACAAATCACAAATTTTAAGAAAAATGTGAGTTTAAAAGTCATTTTCTTACATTGTGCGTCCTTAAACCTTGCATTATTAGACCCAAACAACGCAAATACAATTACTTTTATCGTAGACAGATAGCATGACCAAATAGTTATATAGTGTCATTACAATTTTCGACATACATTTATTTTGAATAAGTGGTAAAATTGGACTATTTCTGCTGCCAATATTTAGCAAATTTAGCCCTGTGCCATTCCCCGGAAATCGCAGATAAGTCTAATGTAGAAGTAAAACAATAGAACTACCGGCCGTAATGGATCAACTATCCGTATACGCCGAATCACTCACTCACAAACAGAAAGAAATTTTGTCAAATTTTCTCAAAAATTTCAATATTTGTAGACATTGATAAACTTTGAAACATAGGTTGAAAACAGTTGTTCTGTAAAAATAGATAACAGCGAAGTTATATATTTCGAAAGCCGATCCGATACCTCTGACAGTAGTTATAACGTTGAGCTACGGGAACCCCATATAGCGAAGAAATCAAGCCTCCGATTCATGCCAGATTTAAGAGAGCTAGGTTTGAGGAAAACACAAAGGTAGGCAGGAGTGTCGCCAAGGGGGGAATGCACGGAAAGCTGTCACCCCCCTCCAGTTTGGCTCGGTGCCGCCCAGTTCGAATTTACAGTTGACTTGTGCCCCTCCAGAAAGCCTATGTGCCCCCAGATCGGATTTTCTGGCTACGCCCCTGAAGGTAGGTTGACAGTTATCTTGTATTATGCGTGGAATAGAAAAAATTGTAAAAAATCCATTATCTAATGAAGAGTTACGTCCGATATGTACGGACATAAAAGAATTTTCGGCACGATTGTTGTTTTATTTAAAATTTAGCTCTCCTAAAATTGGCTGGCCCACCAAAATTTAGAACTTCTACATTTACTGGCCAACATTATATATACCAACGAATCTATAATACAATACATTGTTTAAAAGCGAAACAATGTAATAATATTTTAAGTAGGTATATAATGTATTGATTTGTCTTATATTAATATTAGGAACAGCAGTACTTTATTTATGAACAAAATTTAGATCTTATCAACCTTAAACAATCACACAATATAAAGATGACAAAAATTTAACAACATTAATATGCAATTATGAAATATAAGGCACAAATTGTAACACATTAAAAATATACACGTTCATATGCTTTGTCGAGCAGGTTAAATCCCAATAACGGTTTTGAAAAATATTCGCATAGTGTCATTTTGTCAATTTGATTGGTTATTAAATAGCTTTCAACTAAAATATGAGTAATTTCGCCCCAAAAAAGACCTATAACGTTGTAGATGCTTGATTACCTGACGCAAAATCGCCTTGGTCGTCGCAATACGAGATACAGTACATATTGGAATTAATATTATTTGAAAAAACAAAAAATATAAAACAAAAGCTAAATAGGAGATCCAGGAACCCTACATAAGAATTGAAAATTATATTCGGATAAAAATGATGCATAATAAATGTTTTCAAATACGTCAGAAATTCATCAACAGACCATCAAACAGTCTAGGTATATTCGAAACGAACTTGTGGTTTTTTTATGAAGTTTACATAGTTTGATATTTCACATTCCACTACACAATTTCTGCCTTTTATTTGAAACTCTGCTGTATCACAGGGTTCGACAAGAGAAAAAAGACCGCAGTTTTAAAATAATGTGTAGTTAGTTGATCTTTTATACAAGTATGTAATTATAATGTGGCACTGTATTTACAAAGATATAACTAGCTTAATTACTGGGGCAATTTAGGATGATCGTAAATAACAAATTTCGCACTAGATATGTTTACCAACCAAGCGAATTAGGAACAATCCTAATTTTTCAATGAAAGTGTACACATAGGTAATAATTTAACGTAACCCTTTGAAGTAGATATTTTATAAAATAACAATTTTCGATGTGAACTTAAAACGATAAATATTAATAAAATAAAATCGCAAAGACATGCTAATCAGTCGTAAATGCTGTTAAAAAGAACCATTTGCTTTCAGATGATCTACCGCTAATAGAAACCCCAATACTCGCACTTTTCCCAACTGCTGGAATGGATTTAACAAACTTAACACTGTTATCATAAGTTTTCAGGTGTAAATCTACAAAATCTTAGAACAGTAGTCGAAAACAACAAAACAAAATATGCTTGTACGAATCACAACCATATAATAATGCTGGCTGAAGCTGCTCTAAGTTGATAAAAAATTACACAAAGCTATTAAACACGCTGTCAAGCTGAGGGGCATAAGTAAAATTCCGAACAGTAAATGGACAATCCTTGGTGCATCAAAGTATCCTGTTGTTAAACTTTAACGCCTCAACATCCACCGCCGCCAGCAATGCAAAACGCGTCAATAACACTCCTATCGTGTGATCTTATGTTTGTACGTACGTTATTGTTCCATAAATTATCAATATCCTTAAGGAATCACATGTAGCAGTTTTTTAAATAGATCAGTGGTTTTCGTACGGCCTTGCAATATATATTTCGAGCGACTTTCGAAAACTACTGATCTATTTAGACACTGCTAGGTGGTTTCTCAAGGATATCGAAAAGCGATGGAAGATTAAAGTGATTCGTCGAATCGGCGCAAATTGTCAAGCCTGATACGACAATGTTGTAAAAGAGTTAAACATGTTATAAGTTACCTAGATTTCATAAGACTAAGGCTTGCATTCACATGCCAAACTTGTTGCTCAAATTTTGATCTATATTTAACTGCTAATTTATAATAAAAAATATTGCAAATCACAATACTTTTGGATTTGCGCTCAAATTTTAAGCTGAAAGTCTTTCAATTTTCATAGCAATACGTAACTGACCAAGAATATGACACA
>JASANE010019380.1:0-12655 GCA_030248225.1 Trileptium ribeirensis
GTTACAACATTTTTTCTTTTAGTTAAATGCAAACACGGTATTACGAATAAATCAGTAGTTTATTAGTCTACAATTGTTAATCTGATGCTGTGATCCACATTTTTAGTTTTACTTTGACGACATATTACATTTTTTATTTTAGTTAAATGCAGACACAGTATTACGATTAAATCTGTAGTTTATTAGTCTACAATTGTTAATCTGATGCTGTGATCCACATTTTTAATTTTACTTTGACAACGTATTACATTTTTTCTTTTAGTTAAATGCAAACACGGTATTACGAATAAATCGGTAGTTTATTAGTCTACAATTGTTAATCTGATGCTGTGATCCACATTTTTAGTTTTACTTTGACGACATATTACATTTTTTATTTTAGTTAAATGCAGACACAGTATTACGATTAAATCTGTAGTTTATTAGTCTACAATTGTTAATCTGATGCTGTGATCCACATTTTTAATTTTACTTTGACAACGTATTACATTTTTTCTTTTAGTTAAATGCAAACACGGTATTACGAATAAATTGGTAGTTTATTAGTGTACAATCGTTAACCTGGAGCTGATATAAGCGGTGGTATTGCTCAATTCTGCATACAGCAACATTTACATAATATGAACTATATGTAGCAACTGAATCAGGGACCTGTCAACTGGGGAATGAGGTGGACCTAGAAATCAAGCTGGAGGGTAACTTCTTCTGTATTATACTTAATATTATGGTTTCTAAGTTGATATTTTCAGTGCAAAATTTCGCGATCATGATCTAAGTAGATTTTTCATTTTTACCTTATAAAAATTTGTTTAGCAGCTTTTACAAGAAAAAGGAAATTAAAAAATAATATTTCGAATCGAAATTTTACACTAACTATGCAAAACATCGAACTCATATTATACCCCTGTCATAATTTCCACGTTTCTCACTTCAATGGTTTGATCTATTTTTGTTCAGATTTTGAACTCCATATTTTGAGCTGAAATTTTGAGCGTATGAACCAATCTATTAAGCTAATTAGCAATGTACCAAGATTTCATTGGAATTGTTGGTAAGGCAGCTACTCCAATGCTTATTTGTCTCATCTTCAATCAATAAATGTAATAAATGATTCATATTGCCCAGAACAGGTTTTATTTTAACCAAATGGGTTTGATAAATAATGGCTGATTAACTTTCGGTTTCATGTTGCGAGCTATTGGATAAGTTAATTCATAATCTATGAGTGTTTTTGCGAACAACTGAAGCTTAATATTCAAAAATTTTCTTTTTCTATAATAACCATATCGTTTTTATATCTGCAGTTCAACTATATTAACAAACGATCAAATGAAGCCAGAGAGCGTGTTTTTAGTTTGTTATTTTACCGATGCAAAAATATTACATAGAATTTCAATTTTTTTAGAAAATATCTGCATTAAAATCATATTTGGATCCTTGAGATTTTCCCTTTAGATTATAGCGCCATTTACGAAATCGTAATAGGTGTTTATAAAAGGAACCCTTTATATGAAGTCTGTAAATGCAAAAATTGAGAGTTAGTTTTTAACATTTACGAAGCTTATTCACTACATATATTCGACGTGTTTTGTTTGACTCAAAATCCGAAAGATCGAAGGAATAACTTTGAATACTGGTCTAATCTAAAGCCACGCCGCTGAAGATTAATAACACTTATTAGAGTAAAAATCTAACGGCTTTTGTAGTATCTTGTTTATGTTAACGCAGTTCGGTGTATTCGTGCAGCTGTTATGACAAAGGAAATTTCGAAAATATCGATAATACTTGTGACAAAACCTATGCAGTATTGAAATTCCAAGGTTTAAAAAGACCAACACGTTGAACTGTTTTGTTTGCCGAAATGATGTGTTCAGATATTTGACCTTTACCCTATAATCGACTTAGTACAACATGGTTTTTTAATGAAATCCAGTTCCAAACTGTATTTTAGCTCCACTCCTGCGACGTTTTGGGCAAATTTATAATATCACGTAGTGTGAAACAAATTTTAAAACACTACGACCATATGATAACCTGTTTTGAAGGAAGCCAGTAATTTTTAAATTAAAACCACAACGAAGCGGTTCCTATACTTAAATTCGGGATACTTTGTTAATTTGTTAATTTTCGAATATGTAAAAAAATTTAAAAACGAATAGATATGAAACGATGGTAAATAAGCTAGCTAAGATTCACCCGCAAATATATGTAAAACAAACTGGTGGACTTAATTCGTTCGTTCGTTTAATTGCAAGTTGCTTGTTTGCGTTTGAATGCTGTTCTCAATGTCATAACAGTCAACATAAACTTGCAGAACTAGGAATAACTTGCCAAATTGCAAAAAAATAGTCTAAACGCTTAAATGTGTGTTTTCGCTTTAATTTTCTGAAAATTTGATCAGCTTTACTTTTCTTGCGTGAGAAAATGTTTAGCAAAACGAAGAATATGTTGGAAAGCATGAGTTAACTATGAAGGTTGGTTGATCTGTTTAAAACATGTTTCTGACATTTTAATTAATATATCTTGAAGCACTCACTGTAACTGCAAGTTCACTCACAGTTGTTTTAAGATTAGCGGATTCATTTTGTAAGTAGGATTAAACAAACATTGGAGATATCTCAGCAATCTATAAATTCGTAGAATTTATAAAAGTAGTATCAAGTATTTTCAATTGATACTATGATTTTTCATCAAGAATTCGGCACTGGTTCATGGTTTGTCTATAGACTTTATTTATGTATCCTGATTTGCAAGTTTAAAAACTGAAGATTCTACGTGTTTGTTAACGATGTCAGCTTAAACATAACTAAGACTTTCACTATCCGAGGCTAGCTGTATAGGATACTATATTTTGCTGGTAAAAAAACTAGTAACAACATTCTATTTGACGGCAGTATCCAAATTATGCGCAGAGATGGTGCACTGTGTGCAGCTAAGTCGTATGTTTTGTAAGGTAATTTAATGCATCGAAAACGCAATATTAATTTTAAGTTTCCATTGCAGATAATTGGTACCGTGTATATAATGGTTTTCCAAAATATCAGTGTTAATTATCGATATGTTGAAGAGGTGAGAACGGGTAGAAAAATTTCCGCAAAATGTAAATTGAGAAGAGGCCCGTTGAAATTCGAAGTCGGCCCGGCCTATTTGTAATCGGGTACCAGCAAGCCCGATACGTATCAATGATACCAACGATATAAATATAGAAAACGCATATATGAAATGTGGCCGAGAAGAAATCCTTAAAACAACCCCAAAATTATCGAACCGTGTACTAATTATTAGGTCTTTGAACGAAATGAGAAGGATCGGAAACATTTGGGCCCGACACTTTATGTTGGAAGTCGAACTCGGCCCGGATATGCAGCATGTCGGCCATGCCCGATCCGTTCGTAATCAGGTGTCGTCATGCCCTGCCCGGCGCGCCCAAATTTTCCCCACTAGTATGTTGTAAAATTTAGGGCGACAATCAGCTTGGCTGCTGACTTTTTAAGCCAACCAAATCTTAAGGTCGAGCTATGTTGCAATATGCCAAGTATTTACCGAAGATACGAATTTAAATATATTTGTTAGTTTTGTTTCTAACGGTACTGTCTTCAAAGATCTTAAGGTCGAGCTATGTTGCAATATGCCAAGTATTTACCGAAGATACGAATTTAAATATATTTGTTCGTATTGTTTCTAACGGTACTGTCTTCAAAGATCTTAAGGTCGAGCTATGTTGCAATATGCCAAGTATTTACCGAAGATACGAATTTAAATATATTTGTTAGTTTTGTTTCTAACGGTGCTGTCTTCAAAGATACGGTTACAAGCTTCTTTCTGATCTCAAACGTACTTTACTAAACAAACAACCATGAATATTATTACATAGACGAATAGGCATGAATAAATTTATGTAACGAGGATTGTATCCACGCTCATATATATTTATTTATGTATATATATGTTTACTTTTTTTCGCGCAGGCGTATGTATATATGTGTATAAGTTCTCAATGGTCTAATTTAGAGCTTGATAAGTTAAACCAACAAGTGGTCAGGTTCAGATGTCGATTTATTACAGCATTCAAATACTGTTTACGATAATAATTTCGCTCTAAACCTCTTAGTTCCCAAAATTAACTGCTTTCAGACATGCAATCCCACCGTAAATTGGAGTAGTGTGTTAAGAAAATTTGCATTTACGACAGAAATATATTACTTTGTTTGAGTGTCAGGTGGTTTTGATAGACTAGATGTTTGTATGAAGCCAAGACGACAATGTGCTCTATATAATTTAACAGAATTCTTAAAATGTTGATCAAATCGTGTGTTATTAATTTTCGAACAAAATGATTCGTCGTACTTCGCAATTTATTTAGAAAAGTGGGTAAACGCGTTCGAGACATATGTTTCATTATTTGCACAAAACTAAAAGCTAGGTTTCCAGATTTTGCCATAGGATTGATATATATTTTGTCATAGAAGCTGCCTTAAAATTATTATTCATTTATTTATATTAAATTTAAATAAGTCTGAATATATTAAAAGGATATTTTAATAGTACAGTGAAGATGGATAAAATTTATCATTCTAATCCAAGCCAATCTTATTGCCAAATCAATAGCTGAAAACCCGACTAATTTATTGCGTTGAAATTACGCTTCCCGTGTCCACAGTCAAACAGCTATTACTTTGTAGCCTTCTACTGTCGAATTGATGAAACATCTTGTTGCATATTTAGCCCAAAACCGACTAGTTTCTTGCTTTAAAATTACGCTGCCCGTGTCCATAGTTAAACTGATATTACTTTGTAGCATTACGCTGTAGAATTGATGAAACATCTTGTTGCATATTTAGCCCAAAACCGACTAGTTTCTTGCTTTAAAATTACGCTGCCCGTGTTTATAGTTAAACTGATATTACTTTGTAGCATTACGCTGTAGAATTGATGAAACATCTTGTTGCATATTTATCCGAAAAACCGACTAGTTTATTGCTTTAAAATTACGATGCCCGTGTCCATAGTTAAACTGATATTACTTTGTAGCCTTACACTGTCGAATTGATGAAACATCTTGTTACATATTTCAAATCTAGCACATTTTTTGGTTTCTATACTTGGGTTAGGCATATAAAACTGCAAAAATGAGTCATTACTAGCTGTTGCATCAATCTCATTCATTGCAAATTAGACATACCTCAATACCATCGAGGTTCTGACATAACATACAATAAGTGACAAAGTACAGATGAATCTGTCTAGTAGTGTGATAATGTTACACGTGTGTTTCCAGGCAAACTATTCGTCTAAACAACAAGCATAAGGTGTGTTCACACGCTTAACCTTTTTGCTCAAATTTTGATCAAAATTCGAAAGCATGCTTTTTACAAGTTTGAACGTGTGATATACTATTCAAACTTTTAAAGCCATTCATGGACAAGTTGTATTACCTGAAAAAGTTTGAATCCGAATTTTGATCTAAAATTTTGAAATACCGAAATTTTTCTTTAATGATCAAAATTTGAGCAAAAAGTTTGAACGTGTGAACACAGTTTTAGTTTATTCTTGTCTGAGAATTACTTTCCAAAGTGTTCAATGATCTTTTCCTTATCTTATCTTTTAGGAAAGATATATAGGCTAACTGGTGAGTTTGAATTCGTCACACTTGTATCGTAAACACACAAATTTACTGCGCTAGATTGATGCAGAAATGGTCACTTTGTTGAAATTAAAATATAATTTATTATTGGCAAATCAATAACATATATAAAGTCTAGGCTTAACACCACTTACGAACATTGCGTCAGTGGTCGCAGATACCGTACAGACAAGATGGTTAAAGACCCGAACTTTTAGAGTTTTAGACTGCGCGATTTACCATGATGTACATTAACCGAAATGTGAAAATCAACATCCCTGAATAGACCCACTAGAGATCTTTACAGTTACAGTAGCCGGGGTTTAAACCCTGATATCTAGCTTGCAAGTCTGGTGCGCCTCCACTGCAACACAGGCACTATCAACTCGTGTTCAGCTGCGCTATATAGACTAGCGCAGTAAGACAATGTACACCACTTTTCTAAGTTAAGTTATAACTAATTCTAGATAGTGTTGTAACCCGTTTATACAATTAGATCTGGTTTTCTGCTTTTAAGTGAAAAGTTATTTGTTGAAAAGTTATTTATTGAATAAATTTCAAAAAAATTGCACTAAACTACAAATGTTTTTGTAGTATTTTTACATGTTTTGTTTACAGCAGAAAGAAATTTGATCAAAATCATGTTATATCATAGGTGTATCCCGCAAAAGATCATGCGGCCTTGGCCTTCCCAGTGATCTCCAATGAAAAGACTTCGTTACAATCGTAAACTTGATGCGACTTAAAATTAACTCTCTATATTTTTAACTATCGTAATAGCGATGCACTAAAATCACTACCGTTAAAGCAATTGTTGCCGTTTTTTTTCAAATTTGGCGTTGGAAGGCTTACGTTTTTAGTAAAAATCCAGAATACAAGATATTTAGTTGCATTCGTTATATGCTATGGTATAGTCCGCAATCATAAATTCTATATATTTTTTATGATTCCTGCTTTTTAGCATAAACCGTATTGTAGCCGCAGTAATACCCAAATACTTTTGATACATGTTTCAACGGTGTGCTCAGAACTTAATAACATCCAGGGCCAGAAAATAAGCATATTTCAGAAATTTTGCAGGTGCACGTTCTATAACTAAGTAAAAATTTAACTTTCTGATGTTACCTATAACTCTTCCGAAGCTGATTGCATGACACCTGCTACTTTTTAGGACAGAGCGCCAACATTTCTTACAGTATTGTCAGGAATATGTTTTTATCTTACTTTAACATAAGGTTCTATAAATTAATTTTTTCTAAACTACGTGTCAATTAATTTATCGTTTAAACTAAGATCATATATTTAGTGCAAATAATTCGCGATCTAGTTTCTAATCGTCATAACTTGCAAACAGATGGTCGGACCGGTTTCATCTATCATTCAGAATGGTTCTTTTAATGTGTTCTAGCGATCTCGGTGTAGATACCTATCTATAAATCAACACCTTGTCTTATTTCTACTGTTAAATAATTTTTTGGCCATTTTACGTTATGTAACCTTTATAATGTTTTTTGGAACTATGTGTGGAATGAATTAATCATTTTTAATGAAGTGATTTTTAGTACAATGCTGCTTAAGTTTTGCGTGGACATGTGTCATACATATTGATTGCACGAGCTCGTGAACGAGAACTGTTGAATCATCTTTAAAAATTGAAATGTAATAACAGTTCGATTCCGAATTTTGCGCATCGCTAGCATGAGATTGCAGATAAGGTGAAATCTCTAATTTGTGGTATCATAAGACACTAGAGAGACTTGTCTGTCATTTGTAATATTTTTCCACTGCACCCATTATTCTAGATCTGTGTTAAATTTAGTTCAAAATTCCAGTGAATTTAAGTTCCTTTCTGGTGACACGCGTATATATCGTTTGACCCAGACCTATTAAATTTATGTTAAGGTTACCTTAAAGCGACCTGATACTTGTATTGCCATTCGCTAAAGTCCATTAATAAATTCACAGCGGTGAAACCATGCCCTTAAAACTGTAACAATGGGTTTGCAGAACACTACTTAACTCCAAAGTAGGAGTTAGTTCAAGATTAGAAAACTAAGCTTTTTTAATATTTTCGACATTCTGAACCTGTTACAAGGTCGTAAATCGAAATCGACGTGGCGTCGAGCACTAACCTGTCATTTGTTACTCCTTAACAAGACTCATTATTAAATCCCAGCAAATAAGATTATATTTTCATCAATTTCCTGCTGTAAGTTACGCATAATTAAACTAAACTAATTAATCAATAGGTTAAAAGTTGCTAGCTGTTTATTTTTTCAGGCCCATGACTGATAACATCTGTATAATTTTAACATTATTGGGTTAATTTCAACTTATCACTTAATCATCATACGGTATGTATGAGAAATATGTGTGTTATCTACAAGTATTAAAGTAGTTACCAATGAAATAACCTTTGTGGCTGGTGAAGATAGCTTTTGATCATGAAATAGCCACAATGCAAATGGTCATAGTGCTAAAAATCCCACAAAAATATGTTTAAGTCTTAAACGGACTTGAAGATTTTATTGAAGCCTTAGGACCAAGAACATCGGCATAAACATACCCAGTTGTTGTCATAGAATATTTAGTGGTGGTAACACAATTATTTGGTGCTTAATTACACATTCTGCGGTACGTTTTACAAGTGCAACGGTGTTGGGATTTCGTCAATTGCTGATGCATTGTGTGCACTAGGAAAGCTAATATTTAGGAATAGGTCAATTGTAACAATGTGATCAAATTGCCAAAGCCTAATGGCAAGGACGACTTTTTGTGAGCATTTTGCTTTTTATTAAATGTTTTACCGCGATGATTTAGTTAACAATATTGGGAATTTGTTCAATTCTTGTTTGTTTGACATTTTTTAAGTTCGTTTATGGTTTATAATTTACGCTTGTATTTTAGTCATTAATTATAATAAGGCAGTAGTTTGCAGATTTTTGATATTTCATTGTTTTGAAAAGTAATTATTCTTATGAATTACACTAAATTTGCCTTAGTCAAGTGCTAGAAAATTAATTTTCTATTATCGAGCTAAGGTTCATTTGTGTTAGAAAGCAACTAAATTTTGCATTTGCGTAACATTATTGCCGAGAATTTTATTTGTTTGCCTTAAGGATAATTATATTTGACAAAGGGCGTTCCAATAACACCAAGAGGATTTGGTAGTCTGTAATGTCGTTCTTCAGCCATAAACCCCACGCATTTTGCAATATATAATATTTTATTATCATAGCTTCAGCTGTTGTCCTGCTTACTCACCTTAATTAAAATTTTTAGGCCTGCACAGCGCGAACACCACATTATAAACACCACGATTAAAATTCGCAAAAATATCGTAGCTTCAGCCGTTGGCCGGCTTACTCACCTTAATTAAAATTTTTAGGCCTGCACATCGCGAACAATAGATTAAAAACACTAGGATTGAAATTCGCAAAAAATAGCTTATGCTGTTGTCCGGCTTACTTACATTACTTCAACTTTTTAGGCCCGAACATCGAAAACAACATATTATAAACACCATATTGACATTCGTAAAAAAATCGTAGCTTCTGCTGATATCCGACTTACTCAGTTTAATTCTAATTTTTAGGCCCGCGCATCGCCAACAACAGATTATAAACAGCAGGGTTGAAATTCGAAAAAATATCGTAATTTCTGCTGTTGCCCGGCTTACTCACTTTACTTTGAATACCGCCGTGATGAGCTGACACACAGAATGATAGCTATATTAGATGTTCCTTTTGCTTTTAAATTCGGTAAATGCCTTGCCGCTTTTTCGATTGCTCGGTCATGCCCCGAGTGTTTCGGTTTGGCAAATGTGCTAGATGGACCCTGTGTTTCTCATAATATAAGCCCAACTGTCCGGCTTAGTAGACTCAAAAAAATAATTATATACCTCAAATAAACTAACACATCTATAGCACTCGTAAAACCGATAACGTGTAAAATATAAGTTATAATTTAATACAAATCTTTATAAATTACCTATGGAAACCTATTAATTATACACAAATTTAAAGATGTATCATTTTAAGAAAACCAAAGAAACTAAAACATATGATAATAAAATATTATATATTGCAAAATGCGTGGGGTTTATGGCTGAAGAACGACATTACAGACTACCAAATCCTCTTGGTGTTATTGGAACGCCCTTTGTCAAATATAATTATCCTTAAGGCAAACAAATAAAATTCTCGGGGGCAATAATGTTACGCAAATGCAAAATTTAGTTGCTTTCTAACACAAATGAACCTTAGCTCGATAATAGAAAATTAATTTTCTAGCACTTGACTAAGGCAAATTTAGTGTAATTCATAAGAATAATTACTTTTCAAAACAATCAAATATCAAAAATCTGCAAACTACTGCCTTATTATAATTAATGACTAAAATACAAGCGTAAATTATAAACCATAAACGAACTTAAAAAATGTCAAACAAACAAGAATTGAACAAATTCCCAATATTGTTAACTAAATCATCGCGGTAAAACATTTAATAAAAAGCAAAATGCTCACAAAAAGTCGTCCTTGCCATTAGGCTTTGGCAATTTGATCACATTGTTACAATTGACCTATTCCTAAATATTAGCTTTCCTAGTGCACACAATGCATCAGCAATTGACGAAATCCCAACACCGTTGCACTTGTAAAACGTACCGCAGAATGTGTAATTAAGCACCAAATAATTGTGTTACCACCACTAAATATTCTATGACAACAACTGGGTATGTTTATGCCGATGTTCTTGGTCCTAAGGCTTCAATAAAATCTTCAAGTCCGTTTAAGACTTAAACATATTTTTGTGGGATTTTTAGCACTATGACCATTTGCATTGTGGCTATTTCATGATCAAAAGCTATCTTCACCAGCCACAAAGGTTATTTCATTGGTAACTACTTTAATACTTGTAGATAACACACATATTTCTCAGCATACCGTATGATGATTAAGTGATAAGTTGAAATTAACCCAATAATGTTAAAATTATACAGATGTTATCAGTCATGGGCCTGAAAAAATAAACAGCTAGCAACTTTTAACCTATTGATTAATTAGTTTAGTTTAATTATGCGTAACTTACAGCAGGAAATTGATGAAAATATAATCTTATTTGCTGGGATTTAATAATGAGTCTTGTTAAGGAGTAACAAATGACAGGTTAGTGCTCGACGCCACGTCGATTTCGATTTACGACCTTGTAACAGGTTCAGAATGTCGAAAATATTAAAAAAGCTTAGTTTTCTAATCTTGAACTAACTCCTACTTTGGAGTTAAGTAGTGTTCTGCAAACCCATTGTTACAGTTTTAAGGGCATGGTTTCACCGCTGTGAATTTATTAATGGACTTTAGCGAATGGCAATACAAGTATCAGGTCGCTTTAAGGTAACCTTAACATAAATTTAATAGGTCTGGGTCAAACGATATATCCTGGCGTGTCACCAGAAAGGAAAAAAAATTTCTGGGGATTTTGAAGTAAATTTAACCGCAACTTAGAATAATCGGTGCAGCGGAAATGTACCAATGACAGACAAGTCTCTCTCGTGTGTTATGATACCACAAATTAGAAATTTTACCTTCTACAATATCATGCTAGCAATGCGCAAAATTAGAAATCGAACTATTACATTCGAATTTTAAATGATGATTCAACAGTTATCGTTCACGAGCTAGTGCAATTAATATATAACACATGTCCACGGCAAAAATTTAAGCAGCATTGTACTAAAAATCACTTCATTAAAAATGATTAATTCATTCCACACATAGTTCCAAAAAACATTATAAAAGTTACATAACGTAAAATGGCCAAAAAATTATTTAACAGTAGAAATAAGACAAGGTGTTGATTTATAGATAGGTATCTGCACCGAGTGGCTAGAATACATTGAAAAGAACAATTCTGAATGAGTAGATGAAACCCGGTCCAACCATCTGTTGCAAGTTATGACGATTAGAAACTCCAGATCACGAATTATTTGCACTAAATATATGTTGTATAGATCTTCAGTTTAAACGATAAATTAGATTGACACGTAGTTTTGGAAAAAATTTGAATTATATAGAACCTTATGTTAAAGTAAGATAAAAACATATTACCTTAACAATTATCTGTAAGAAATGTTGGCGCTCTGTCCTAAAAAGTCCAGCAGGTGTCATGCAATCAGCTTCGGAATAGCTATCGGTAACAGTCAGAAAAGTTAAATTTTACTTAGTTATAGAACGTGCACCTGCAGAATTTCTGAAATATGCTTATTTTCTGGCCCCCTGGAATGTTATTAAGTTCTGAGCACACCGTTGAAACTATGCTATCAAAATTATTTGGGTATTACTGCGGCTACAATACGGTTTATGCTAAAAAGCAGGAATCATTAAGAATATATCAGAATTTTATAATATGATTGCGGATTCGTACCATAGCATATAACGAATGCAACTAAATATCTTGTATTCTGGATTTTTACTAGAAAACATTCAAGCCTTCCAACGCCAAATTTGAAAAAAAACGGCAACAAGTTGCTAACTTAACGTTAGGTGATTTTAGTGCATCGGCTATTACGATAGTTAAAAATGATAGAGAGTTAATTTTAAGTCGCATCAAGTGTTACGCATTGTAACGGAGGTCTTTTCAATTGGAAATTCACTGGCAAGGCCAAGGCCGCATGATCTTTTGCGGGATACAGCCTACTGAAATATAACATGATTTTGATCAAATTTCTTTTATGCTGTAAACAAAATTTAAGTATAAAATACTACAAAAACATTTTTGTAGTTTGCAGTGCAATTTTTTTGAAATTTATTCAATAAATAACTTTTCAACAATACATTTTTTTTTTCAGCTTAAAAGCAGAAAACCATGATCTAAATTGTATCAACGATTTAAATTTCAACACTATCTAGAATTAAGTTATAACTTAACTTAGAAAAGTGGTGTACATTGTCTTACTGCGCTAGTCTATATAGCGCGGCTGAACGCCAAGTTGATAGTGCCTGTGTTGCAGTGGAGCCGCACCGGTACAAGCTG
>JASANE010019381.1:0-19382 GCA_030248225.1 Trileptium ribeirensis
AACGGGCCTGTTACAAATATAAATACAACTATTTGATATCTTGAGTCCAGTTCGACTATTTCATGCCTTTTCATAACTTTTTAAAGAATGTGTATGTGTGTTTCTGTCAAATACATGAGGGAATATATGCTTTATACAAGTTTAAATATTTGCTTCATACAAGACTTGTATATCTGCCAAAACAGTCGATTTTAACTTGATCGTATATAATTCTGACTCTGTTTGTCCCAAAGCTTTCATACAGTGGTACAGGTTAATATAATACGAAAGTATCAAATTTCTTGCAATGTTTGTAACAGACTTTTAAAGCTAGCAACTGAGTGCTAGCACTGCTGCAAACACTCTTAAAACGGTGGGGCTAAAGTCATAGAAACATAATTAAACAGTGGGACCAAAATTTCAAGCTGTAAAGCATAGAAATTTAGCTGAACAGTGATGATATACAGCGGTCGCGTCACTACCACGCGGCTATGGAAATAGTTTTAAGTTATCTAATGTCTCATGCGGGAACGAAAGTATAAAGCTAGCTTGACATTGGCTGCACAGTCTGAGATTACTACATTATGTCTCACCAATAAGTGTACGCGCTATAGATATCATTGCTAAATCTATTTTGCGAAAAGTTGCGTAAAATCTCTATATACAGACCAATTCCAACCTTTCTTGATCGAATATGTCTTTAAAATGTAAAGCTACGTCGTATTTGAATACAACAGCCTGCTCGGTTGTAGTTGTGGTGACGTTTAAACACTGGTCGCTTTAATTTATGCACAAAAAATCTCGTAACAAAAAAGTTTATTCACAATCAACTATAGATGATATTCAATTACAGTACCCTTGCACTGTGAGCAAGCTATGGTTTAAACAATAGCGCGAAAGGTTTTGGACGCATATGTGTCAAGAAATGCCGCTGCTTAATTAAGCTAATATGTTGACAACTACACCAAACGTTGCGATTGTAAAAATCATTTCACTAACACTTGTTGTGGTGGACACCATTGCACTACAGCGTGTACTCATTGTAAAACTCATTGTACAAGCGGTAATGATGAAAACCATTGCACACTGGAATGCAACAGCCTTGTCAAATGCAGGACACGATCGGAATGGACATTGCAGATGCTTAGGCGCGTGCAATGATCACGGTTTTTGCACTTGATGAAGCTGAGGTTATAACCATTACACGATGGGTGCACTCGACATTTTCATTGCACTTTAGGCAAGCTGCGTGCAACTGTAGTGACCATATTGGCTATGGTGTGCAGTTGCTGCACACAAATATACATGAAAGACGCACAAGTTAAGGTAAAATCGCATAACAACAAATAGCAAACTTTATAACCAAAGAAGCAATGGAAAACAACCGCAAGCTAAAGCTAAACACTAGCACTAGGTGGTGGCACGGATATATTCCAAAACTTCGAGATCCGTGAAACACACGAAACCAGCCGTGCTGATAACTAGGAATCCCCATTCCGGGTCTGTTGTTTACCCTGAAAATAATGATTATTAATATTGTGGTATATTTTTCCCTATATTACCTCTTTAGGCTTAACCATTTTATATGTCACAAAGCCTCGTCGGACCCACCATGTGAGTTTTTCGGCTGCCCTTCAGTTTATCAGCTGACCATCATATGGTGTCCGGGAAATATGTAGGGATGGAAAAACCACCCTAGAGTTGCGAAAAATAACATCTGAGCGCGAGTTTGATCCTAAGAATAAGTCGCGAGATCATTGAATACAGAAGCGAGGAGTAGCATCAATAGAAGTGCAGGTCTACCATGGACAGGGTTACCATTTCACAAAGTTGCAATAGCTCTTAAGGTAGACGTTGTTGTCCCTTCGGCAGAAGCAAGATGTTTATAGGCCGCGAAATTTGAAACAGTTCGAACGAATGTGGAGTTATGCGTTCAACGGGATAAGGTAGCTTGTCATTGCATCAGGAATATTTAGGTTTAAAATAAGTAAGCTGCTTTACGTGCAAGTTAGCTCACGGAATTAGAATTTAACTAAAATTATATTAACACAAAATTGGGCAAGTGATAGATGTGCCTGATTAGGCTAAATACTGCGTAGATTTAAGTAGAGCATGTCTAAGACCAGTAATGCCTGACGACGGTTAAGGGTTTCCATTAATAGTCTAGTAAAACTTTACTGTGAAATTTGGGGTAGCTTCATTTTCATAAATCAAGGCTTATGTGCTAGTGATAGCTACTAGCATTGGCATCAAGAATCTTGGACCGAAGAACGCAAGGCTAAATAATGCAATAATATTTAGAAAGGGAGCAAGTATTCGAAACGGAAGTATGAATAGCTGTCCCGATGAATCATGCTCAGACATGACCAGATGTTTAGTCATTAGCTATTATACCTGATTTGACAATGTCGCCATTAGTGTTACCACTGAGCATACACCTTTACTCCATAGGTATGATGTGACTAACTGTTAAACACGGTTAGGACTTCAGCAAGTTTCTGAACCAAATTACCAAGTTTCAACCGAAGAAGTTAAAGTCCCGTAGCTGCTCATGTAGGGACATAATATCGTTATGGGCCCTGAATTATAACGCAATTTTGAAGTAAAAATTTTTATTTTTATTGAAAAACGTATGAGCAAATGTATATCGTAGTTCTATATGGCAAGTTTATTGAGTTTAATAAAAGTATAAATTCAAGCTCGAGTTAAGACAAGCGAATATAATTTGCTTCGTCGAATTTATAGTTGAATAACGTTGCAGTTTACTTACACTACGCTTTGTTCTTTATAGAATGTTAACTAAAATTTTCTATACTAGAGCCAGCTGACAAAATCTTGCACTCTGAGACACGTACTAAAATAAGTAAGATTAAGCGATTCTTTCATGGAGAAGGTCGGAAACTTTCTATCTTGAAACGATTTTCCACAACAAGCCCACCAGTAATTTCACATCCTTAACAATTGACAAAGCAGAAGCATTTCGTCTACGGATTAATGACCCTGTAACCTACGGGGTCCTGGAGTGTTTAGTCCCACCGTAGATTACACAACTACGTCAACTTTCACACCAAATGATTCAATGCCAAATCCAATGCTACCTTCCCTATTTGCTTATTCTTAGGGACTTAATGTGTCACCGCTTATGATAACTATCGTTTATTTCTTCCAATACAATACAACAAAATACAACCAGTACATATAAAACACATAAACGGGTGAACCGTCCCGTTGATCGCGCAAATTCTGAGGCCGACTGAGGCCCTGATGTAACTGTGAAACTGCTTAAATACCCGAGCTATAAGTCTACCCCAATTTTCTCCCTATTGATTTCTCTAAGTGTTCCAAATCACATAGTAAATTTTCAAAGTTTTACTCTGTTTCCACAAATTCCCTCTTTAACCTAAGTAAATTTTAGTCGTTAGAGGATAAGTTTTTAAGAAATTCCCCGAATTCTTAAGTATAAACAAAATTTAAGATTTTATCCGAAATTCCAGCAGGTAGACATACACATATCCGCTAATATAGGCTTAATGCTTATGGCACCCAACCCTTACACACAAATCCGATATATTTCCAACTTATGGCATAGACTCACACGAAACTCTCTTATTTCTGTTTCTCCTGAAAACTCTCTCGAAAATAGCTAAGTTCTAAAATTCGCTTGCACCCTGTACAAAGATTCCAGCACAGGCTAAATACATAAAATACACATACAGATACAAACACATGTACACAAGATTCTGCCAACATATACTAAGTTCCAATACATAATAAATTCATAAATATATTTATACATAATCACACACGTCGCATAGATAGATACACGTACAATACATATACCTTTGCAACACATTTACAATCAACAACCATAGTGCATAGTAAACAATAAATGCATAGCACAAATAGTAAACAACAAACATTTATATTGCACCCGATGATACAGGGTACCTGTAGAAAATTCAACTATAGCTGCAAGCATGTTGAGGTTCAAGTAAAGGCCCTTTAGGGTATAGAGTAGATAGGCACGCACCGTTACATTACCCGCTCCGTCGCACAAATATTTGTCCCCAAATTTTCCTACTTTTGCAGTATAACCTGTTTTGTAGAGAAAGAAACATTAAGAATACACAATACAGTAATCATTCGTCAATCAACCAAATCAAGCCGCTCATTCAAAAATACATTCAACAAATCAATCCATCAAACCAATCAATCATTATCCAACCATTTTTATAGCAGTCCGGATCTTCTATTAACAAAATAGTCTATTTTTAACGATTGTCTGTTGGCTATCAAGTTAAAACCCATTAACCACCGTAATATTGACCACCACCGCCATGCTGCACCATACTAACCCCAATTCACTCCAATTGCGCCTTGCAAAAGTTTACATCAGCCGAATAGCTATACCAAGACCAGGACCCACGTACCCACGGTGATACCATGCACTGCCATTTACCGAATATCATTCATACCAAAACAACCATTTAATTCAACCGAAACAACCATCTACACAACACGGTTTGATTGAAGTTACACCCACTACTGCGTTTAGCGTTTCGTCCTTCAATATGTTCATAGGTTGCTACGAAGCGTCGCATGATGTAACAGCGTGCCACGCCGAACATACAAGGTATCGTACACACTATTCGGAGGATAAATCTCTGAATATACGAATTGTTTATTGATGGTCCGACACTCAGCAACACAGTAATACTCAAAGAATAAAAGTTACATACATGAATATATCAACATTTTTACACATAAATACGACATTGCTGCATCTTAAATTTTAAAACACATATGGAGCTATCCCCTGATCAGATATAAAGATCATAAACTATACATAAACTACTCCATTTTCTTAAATAAAATTGAATCGACACGACATATTAGCGTAAAACAAAATTAACACTAAATTAACAAAATGTTTGCAGCTGTCGCGAATTTTTGCTTATTCGAATTGAGACAGTGTCCGCTTTCATATGTAATACTTTGCGAGGCCGTCATTTTGAATGAAATGTTAACAATATATCGGTTCTATTGCAATTTATTTATGTTTCTGGAAAAATGCATTCTTGCCACCCGACTGGTGATGTGCGACTGTGGGGGTCAGAGAAGGCAGTTAAGCAAAAAGACCTTTGAAGTAGTGCGGCTGGGGGGTCAGATGGATAAGTGCAGGACCGAAATTTAACTGAGGCCAGCAAATACACACGGGCTTCGATTATTTTACGGTAGCAGCCATATTTGAAGACGTTATAACACCAACGAGTTATAATGTTACCATCTTCTTGCAACAGATTTAATTATTTCATATATGTGTCGTCGCATCATAGCCAGAAACCCGTAACTCTATTTTAGTAAAGTTTGGAGATATACTGATAAAATTATGCTTCATCACTTTATTTAAGATGCATTTAGATGGTTGCATTTTACGGTTGCAGCCACATTTGAAGACGTTCTAACACCAACGAGTTATAATGTTACCATCTTCTTGTAACAGGTTTAATTATTTCATATATGTGCCGTCGCATCATAGCCAGAAACCCGTAACTCCATTTTAGTAAAGTTTGGATATATACTGATAAAAGCTTTATCTCTTTATTTAAGATGCATTTATCTGTTAACATCGAAATGAGATTAGCACTTCAAACGCACTATTAAGAATGAATTTCAAAAATTATCAACCCTTACAAAAATTATTTAAATTGTTTTATACTTATTAATAAATATTAATAATTAATTACCATACGCTTAGGCTGGCTGATATTGTAAATTATTGTGCAAACGACACAGCGACTAAGCTTGAAATTTATCTGGTCATTAAGATTAGCAAATCTTTCATGTTTTTATTTCTTTGAACTTTTCCCTACTCTGTACTTTTATTTTCACGGCAAAATTCTCAAAGCGTAAAAGTTCCCTTTTTTGGTAATTTTTCCCTTATTACAGAAATCTAACTCTTTGAGACGGAGCGTGAAAAGCGAGCGGAGTTTCCACTGAGGGTGCTGAAGGAAATATCGTGAAAATTTCTTGCCTGTTTCTGTCATTCATAACTAGTCTTCGGATGAATAGATTTCGGTAAATTATTTTATTCGATAGCGGAAGGGACGACGAAGTGCTATTTAGTTGAACTCGAACAGCTCCGGCTCCATCTTTTGCGTGAAAATGAAAAAGACAGACTTAAGGGTTCTTTGCCAATTCAGGCCATACGGGTACTAGCCTTTCGCATCCAATCTCTCACGACTCTGGATTCGTATTGAAAAATAGAGAATCAGCTCATCGAGATCTACAATTATGATGACTATGACATTTTTGTGGAACCACTTCCTGGGCCGCTGTGGGCCCGAATCTGGATGATAGACCCTTTGCCGGAGTTAGCGATTTTTCAGATTTCGCCATGTTATTGCTATTTTTTACCTTACAATGAGTGCCTATTAGCTTAACAAGCACGCTGGCGCCTTTTCATTGGGTTTCTGGGGTTTTCTACGGTCGACGATCCCGAATTCCAAAATGTGTGTTTTCATTATTGTCTGATTATGTATTGCTTGAAGAGTATCAAGAGTGGTCTATATAGGATTTATGAAGTCTGAGTACAGTGATTTGGTTATTTGGCTACAACATGACCAGCGTGCATATGTCAACCATTTTCATGGGTTTTCAAAGGATTTAGGGACAATGAACCCGATTTCCAGAATGTACTTTGTCTTCTGTTATTTGGTTACATATTGCGAACAGGTCATCAAAACTTGCCTATAAAGATTTTCCGGCATGCTGAATATGATGCTTTGGTTATCTAGAATCCAGTACGAGGATATTATGCCTTTTCAGACACTTTCGTTGGGTTCAGGGTCAATGAACCTAATTTCCAGAAAATAGAATGTCTTCAGTAGTTTGTTACACGACATAAAAATAGATTATTATAGAGGTTTTTCGGTATGCTCAGCACAATGATTTGGTTATCTAGAGTATAGCGTGCATATTTGATGCATTTTTCATAAGTTTTCATTAGGTTTAGGGTTAACGAACAAGATTTGCAGAATATATTCTGTCTTCAGTTGCTTGGCTACGTATTCTGTACAGGTCACCAAGAATTGTGTATATACGTATGCCAGCAGGCTGAGTACGATGCATTGGTTGTCTAGAGACCAGGACAAATATTTGATTGTTGTCAGTTCTTTCCGATAGGCTTAGGATCGCAGTTTTAAGACATCCAATGGACTCAGGATTCAAGACGTTTTAAGGGTGGTATACACATCAAACACAGCCTGTAACAGGTGATTAAACGAAATGATAACTTCAAAATGAAGCCATATTCGCCCCGTTTCACCCTCGCTTGCGAGTTACTAGTTTATTATTTATTTCTGCGATAATTGAGTATGAAATATATACTGTTTTGAGCTTGTTTGAAAATAAAGGTACTAGGAATGGCTAAACAACGTAAACGCAATTCACTCCTCTTAACTTTGTGGGTTCTATTCTATGGTGAGTAATTGACAACCAATTATCGAGCTAAATTGCTTAAAATGATGCTGCAGTTATTCAAGATTTTCGTCGTTTTGGATTCAAGATAAATTAGCATTAGTCGTTTAGTGAGCTACCTGAGTTCCATCAAAATTGACTAATTCGTTGGATAAGAAAGCAATTATTTTTGCTGCTGTTAAATCTAACTTCAGCGGTTTGAAGCAGATACAAGCTTTTGACTTTCAATTAACTCTGATTACTCTCAAATCAGATAATATTCGGTGAAAAAGTAAAAAAAAACAAGGAAACGAAAGAAATTAGAACTTACGACATGTGTTTTTGTAAATCAGTATTTAGCTGGATTATTACTACTTTAGTGTGAGATGGGTCATCATTACGTAAATTTGTAGAGGAGATTGCGCAACCTGATCAATTTGAATCCTTGTCACACTCCCCGAGAGGATAAGACATACGACTTAGTAAATTATCATTTGAACAATTAAAACAGTTAACTTCCACATTAATCATTTATAATCCACTGCTGATTGCATTAGCCATGCTGTATAGACAACTTATAAACCGTTATTATTAATACCATAATACATAATAATAGTCGTAACGTTGTTTCTGCTAATACCGTTAACAACGACATCAAACAACCAGTTTTATTACCAGAGAAATATAATCTGTGTTAGTACCATAAAGTAGCTACATTTAGTGATACTTTAAACGTCACCCGTCAACTGTTTATAACTTTTTGATATATAGCTCTTTGTATACTTTATGAAAATATATTTGTATTCTTTATATACTTTATAATTATGAAGTTTTTATTGTCCGTTAAGTTATTTGATAATATGAATTTTGCTTTCGAATGTACTGTATTAAGTCTTACTGTACTTACTTTGTCACAAGATTTGTCGTCTACAGGACATATCTTGACAGAGCTTGACTTAGCCCGCATTTTTCTTATAACATTAGCTAGTTCGAGACCTTTTTTCTTGTTGAGATATGTTTTTCGAGATAGTATGACCTTAAATGTTTAAAATGTAATTGATATTAGAATAAAATCTCCTGCAAAATAGGTCGATCGCGTATGATTACACTTTTTTGCGCAATCTGTTTTGAGAATTGATTATTTCTGTCATATACAATTGTCAAAGCCATGTACATTGATCAGATATAAGTACTGTAAAAATGGCAAATTATAGTGAAGTGGGAGGAGCGAACTGAGTTTCCACTAAGATTGCTGAGAAAAAATCGTGAAAATTTCTTTAATATCTGTCTACTTCACTTATATGTGGATACATTTCGGGTGGATAGATTTCGGCAAAATTTCTTCGGATAGTAAAAGTTATGAGACGATGTGTTCTTACTTGAACACTAAGAGCTCCAACCCCATTTTCGTAATAGTTATTGGTCAAAACTGGTTTTGAGGATTCTTTGCTAAATCTGGATATTCGGATAGGTGTTCGTCGCAGCACATATCTCGCGCACAAGCGTCAGATCAAAAATGAGACCACTATGGAAAATTAGCTCATCGAGATCTATAACATTAATAATCAACCTTTTTCGCTAGACAACTCTCCAGACCCCTGTGGACCCGAATATGGTTCGTTGGCGCTTTCCCGAAATATCGAAATTAAATTTTTTATGTTATGAGTATTTGTTATATTATCAAGCACGCTAAACACGATGGTTTTGTTGTTAAAAGTCCAACTGAATTGTAAAGCGTCTTTACGTCTACAAACCCGATTTGCAAAATGTAGTCTGTCTTCATTTGTTTGGTTATATATTGCGTGCAGGACTTTAAGCAAGGGTGGGTTTTTCGGTTCGCTAAATAAAATGGTTTGGTTACTTGGTGTGCAGCTGCCTTTTTAAAAGTTCACAATGTCTTTAGGTTAGAAACGATGAACCAGGTTCTCAAAAAATAGCCTGTCTTCACTTATTTGGTTGTGCATTGCTTCTATGGCACTAAGAATGTGTTATGTAGTTTTTTAGTACGCGGAATACGAAGGTTTAGACGTCCATACTCCAACATGGCTATACCATGCCTTCACAGGTTTTTTCAAGGAGTTTAATGCCGACTATTGGCGAACTCGATTCATCAAAACGTCTCGTCGTTTGTCACTTATTGGGTTGTAGGTTGTTTTCTAAGCATTTAGGTAAGCTATTACGAGTTTTGTGGAACATGGAATATGTGATGTTGCTAAACTTCTATCAGACCTGTATGATAAGTTTTTAGGTGTTCCACAAACCTTAAAGTGGTATATACATCAATCGAAAAGCGGGTTACAAATGACAACTTATAGATAAAACTATGTTCGCCCTGTGGTCTGCGAACACCCTTTCCAAAGTGAAAATTAGAATTCAATAAATGTTATCTGAAAAATCGAAAACGATAACAGCAAACAGAATGTCATCCTTAAAACCTAGTTATGTAATAAAAACAGCCATTAATTATCCACCATAATATACAATTTAGAAACTAAATGATATGGTTTTAAATCGTCAGCATTGCAGCCTACAGTTTGGACAGAGCCAAAAGAAAAACCTTCATTAATATAGCTTTAATAATATATAGCTTCCTTTTATAAAACTGATCGTATAATGCAAAAATCGTGGCTTTTGCGAATTTAGTGCACGTATCGCCAAACAGTAGTTAGTAATATAGATTAATATTCATACATAATATGCATAATAAAAAACATATGCATCTTTCTAGCTACCGTTTGGGCTTTCGTGCACGAAATGCGAGGAAATACACAAATTTCTGTATTATATATTTTCAGCTGTATAAGAAAACCCGCAATACTATTGTATAACAAAGATACAGTCCACAAATTGTGCTGTTTATGCTACTTTTAACTATCTCCACGCAACTAGCAACTCCGATGGTCAAAACGAAGTTTCATTCATTTCTGGATCAAATTCTCGTCACTTGCACTACATAACAGAATTATTACATTGTTAGACGACAAAAACGCCTGTTCAAGTTCTTTAATATTTTTTTGCTTTTCAAAGAACATTCAGTTCTATTCTTCAGAGTAAATGGAAATTCGGCCACGCTCTGTATTAATGCACAACTAAACTTAGGATTACCTCGCTAACCATCCTATTTTGTTTTTGCAAATATTTGAGCTCCCGAACATTTGCGGGTCGGTCGAAAATCGATGATATCGGGTCGCGAACATCAGATTTGTTTGCAAGCGAAATTTTTGCCGAATTTCAATTGACAAGGGCTTTGTTCGCTAACACTAATTCATAAATAGACATTATTCATAAATTTTCATTTGTGACGTCACAGTTACGTTAAATTTGTCCACGAAAAGAGACGAATTCTAATTCAACGCTGTGAAATGTTCTTGAACTGTGGTTACCTATTTGAATGAGCTAGAGATAAACCGAAACTAAATTCCTGTTTGGTTACTTAACATTGCATGTGGATTCTACATCGTGTATTACAAAACAGAATGGTTAGTCGTGTCACCTTAAGTTTACTCGCGCATAAGTATATATGCCTCATAAACACATGTATGCCGTTTACTTTACCTTTGATAGAAAACACTGAGTAAACTTCCGTGTTACTTTTTTCTAGTTTCGCCCGTTTCACTAAAGTGGACCACAAAAACATACAATTTTTACATGTAGCACTGCTACCTGTCATAGAAGCGATATTGTTATTTTGATTTAAGTAGTTGCGTCGCACACTAATTAGAAAAATAAAAACCATTTAGAAACAATACCGGAGAAATAATGGTAACGTTGAACAGTAACATATATTAATTGTCGTTAGCCCAATAATAGAATGTCGCTGATAATCACCGTTGCACAGTTTAGAGTTGATGTTAATGCAAAACCAACATTATAAATACTGATATGTTGAAAACCTAACGCATTTTTGAGATAGTATATAACTCCATCGCATAAGTTTTTGTATACGTAGCAAAATTAGGTAGCATGATTCGATGTTAACACAAAAAATCATAATATAGATATTATATACATTGTATGGCTGATGTGAAAAGATATATAAGTATCATAAAAATTCGGGTAGAATGGAATTATTTAATTTTTTGGATCAAAGCTCTATAATTTACCTGACTATCGCTGTGGCAAGAGATTTTCGCTATATCATCCTGTGGTTAAGCCTACTTATACATTAGGTCTTTTCCAGAAGAACAATAATTGGGAATCCAAAACTGTTTTTGGAGTCAAAGACACAAGCTATTCTCAACTCAGTACATGTTCGGACGATTTACAAACGGTTTTGTGTTAGTTTAGGCAGAGCTCTTCAGAATACGAAAGTTCTTTGTATCAAAGTTTGCAGTCTAGACAAGAGTGAAAGTCAATAAATAGTTACTCGTGAAGCGAGTTCTGAGTGCAGCACGACAGTAATCGTCCACAGCTCAGCACCTTGTATTCCTGAAAATATATATCACACATCTGAGTTTGATATGAGACGTTCTATGACTACTCGGTAAATAGGCTAAACCAAGCATTTAATCCATTTTTGTTTTGTCACCGAACGTTTTATGTGCTATGGAAAACTCGTTGTCAAAAAATTACCACATGCATGACATCGTTATTTGGCGTATTCAAATCTTATATGACTCATGCCGGGCTCATGTTTTAACAGGATAGACTATCCACCGTCATATACAACTAAAGTGATATTGCTAACAACGCGATCACAGCGCAGCATTTAGTATTTAGGTAAATTGCCGTACATGTAGTTGTCGTCGTAGTGAAGAATTTTTGATTTCGAGGATATCGTATTTAGACACAAAATCTGTTGCATTTTGTATGATCAGCTGACTTATTGCACCTGAAAAAAAATGATTACGCATTATAATAGAAACTGTCACTTGGTGTTAATAGATGGAAACAACTTTATAAGTGTATATACAAATGTAGTGTATGACGCCTTACTTTAAATCAAAGCGCCCTCTGCCCCAGAATAATTTTTCCGTTTCGAGCATATTATTTTGCGTATTAATTCCCATTGTGATGGCAGGATATCTCGGAAACGCTTATCCAAACGTACAAAGCAAAAACTTTGAAATTAAAATTTGTTTGATCAACATATTTATCATGCACCCTACTGCACATGCTGGCACCGCAGGCACCTCACTAAACCTGGCGTCGTGAAATCGCTCGAATATTGCTAAAAATTAGATCATTAGGGAAAATAGGCACAAATTGGCAAAAATTAGCGAAGATTTTAGTTGGAACTGGGGGAAATTAGGACAAATAGAGAAAACGGGCAATATGGTGACAATTATGAATTTTCCAAAATTTCGACCCTCTACCACGTGTGTTAACCCCGTTTGGAACGCATACAGGCAACTCACTTCCACCGTGGCATCGGCTACCACAAACTGGGGTACCTCGGACCTTGAACATGTTTGAAATTACTATGTTGCGTTTTCCCGAATTTAGTACACTAAAGTGCCAAAAATACTTAGCAATAAGCGCTTCGGTCCTCGAATTCCCAATTACCGTGAACATTAAACTTTTATTTTAATCTTATTTTTTTAAACTAGAAACCAAATCTGGATAAAAAAATTCTCACGACTAGCAATATAATAAAAACAGCTATACATATCTGCTATCACAAGGTATGGTACAAAAAGTGTGGAAACATGAGTGGACCTGCGGCGTCGCACCTTTAGGCTCTGAATATCCAAAAATAGTAAATGTACAACTACAGGCTATATGTTTCGTACATAATACTATTATGGCATAGGTGTCCACAGATTGGTAGGTAGGGTCACCCCACAAGGGCCTAACATCCTCGAGCAATATGTGCCCTCTTTCTACGCCCTGCACAACAGCACCCTCGCGCCCAAGGTGCGGAAATGTTTGCGAAAATTGGCAAAATTAGGGTAAATTTAGGGAAAATCGATGAAAGCTTGATGCAGTGGTAATATTTGGCAAAAACTCGAATAAATTGAAAAGCAAAATTGGGAAAATTATGAGCTTCTAAAAATTTCGTCGTTCTACACCCCCTGCTAATCCACTACCGCCGAGGCCATATATCTCCCTCCCCCTGAGCCGAAGGACCTCAGACACCTATATATTTAGAATTGCCTTTCCTTTATATATCATTTGTGGATTTAATTCAAGGATAGTGTATTTTCACGAATTTTACTGCACTGAAGATCCAGCGGCAGTTGAGAATAAAATTACACGAGGACATTTCTTTTGTCACCAATGAACGCTGTCATGTGCATAGACGCCAAGTTCGTGGGACCCCAGGGGCTCGAGCCCCCACAATATTTGAGGGCCGGGGCCCATACATTATCCGGGCCCCCCAATAATTCGAGGACCCCCAATAATTTTAGGATAAAAATCAGCGGCAGATCCAGGTCGCTGCCAGCAGGAAAAATTCACCGACCGGAGGAGAGATTTCAAATTATATACCAGAATTTTTGAGTATCGAATCGAGCCCCCCAATATTTACAGAAGTCGGTGCCTATGGTCATGTGTATGACGCGGAGAATAGCAGTCAGATTTTATGTGCTGATAATTTTGGTGAAAATAATTTTTAAAACGTGATGCAAATTTTTAAGTCTTTAATGTCGAGGTTGATAGTCACCTTTAACAAGTATGTTTTACTCACGGCTTAATTAGTATGTCACTTTAGCACGATTTGTGTCCATATTTATTTCAAAATTATTATGAACTCGTTTTCCAAGTTAAGTTCTTATCGGTAGAATAATAAGTAACCGGAGCCGAAGGTCATACCTCTGCTGCCTCGTCATGTAACGCGCCTGCTGCCTAAATTCAAACTAAGTTCCCATCTAAAAATGGTGTTACTCAGTCCGTCCAAACTAACGACGGAGGATATGCACAGGACTAGAAGCGCTAACAAGTGCGTACATACCCTTACATAAGGGGCATATATATTTCACAAAAGAAATAACGAAACGCATTCGATTTCGAGCTGAAGAAAACAAATATATAAGTTAAAATTATGTAGGTAGTATCGGAAATAGTTTCGGAGTATTAAAGAAATTTCAAAACATAGATTAAAATATACATTTTCGTACAATGTATTCCCGTAGAAGTGGTAATCAATGTGTGGCTAGATTTTAGCAGTAAAGTCACGGCCGTCGATTGAACGTCATGCGCATACTACATCTACCGATTGGGTACTTATGTGAAATTCTTATTACTGAAAATTTTATAAAGTACCTTAGGCATGATGACTGACTCACAACTCTATGCATTTTTAATGGCTAATCTATTCCATTTTTCATGCAAAGGGTAGTGTTCCAAGCTGTAAATATATATTTAATAAACATTTAATATTTATATACCTATAGTTTATATTACTAGTGAAGCTCCCTTGCGAGCAAATATTCGAGTGGTGAGAACAATCCTCCGAAGCATAAGTGTGAAAAATATCTGCCACACAATATTTTTGACACTCGCAATGAGCTTGTCGGCCCAGAAAACCCCATATCCGACACTAAAAACCAACAATAAACACACATTCAGGTGCTTTTACCACGACTTGTCACCAAAAATTTCGAAAACGTCATTTTTTATGCCAAGTATGAACCAGAAGTGTAAAAATATTTGCCCATCAATATTTTTAACACTTGTAATGAGTTTATCTGCCCAGGAAACACCATATAAGACACTAAAAGCAACAAAAAACACACATTTAGGTGCATTTCCCACGGCTTTTCACCAAATATGAAATTTGGCGCCAACTATAAGCTTATAGACTCCAGTTTAGGGAGTAGTTAAAAAACTTGTTATATATCATTGGAAAGCCCTGGTAATGCTACATCGAATAGGCCTACTAGTTTGAGGATACCTCGTTTACTTATTGAGAAAAGTCGCAAAAACTGGAGGGGTTGCCCGAAAAATGGGCCAAAATGACGTCATTTTGTCCCATAACTTTTACTACGGCAAAAATTCAAAAATCACTACACCTAAATCGGCCATTGCGGTTCGAATGAGCTATAATGCATCAAAATCCGCCCAACCGTTATCGAGATCCAGGTGCGACACAGACACACAGACAGCACCTCCTCAACCCCCCCCCCCTCCAGAGCCAAAATTGAAAATTCTCGTTCCATTCCAATTCAATTAGAAGAAAGTTTAGTGTAGCCACCACACTTAGCCTTAGCAGATAAAAGGTTAAGGCTCCGATAAAGACCTCTGATGAAGCAAAGCTAAGGCTTAGACTTATTATATCGAGAATAGTGTTAGGCAACTGAAATAGTATCGACTGAACATAGGACTCGGCCATCGGCCTACAGCCGGCCATTGACAATTATCCAGTCGTTAAGGGCCGTAAATCCGTCGATATGAAATCTGCTTTCATCGCTAATTCATCTGTTAACATGTTTCTGCAGTTGAAAGTTTTGAGAGGCGTTGACTAGCAGTTATGGACCGTCGCTCGGCCAGCGGTGGTCTGTATGTTTACTACTATATAGCAAGGGTGTTATACACCTCATTATTGTAATTTTTTGATACATATATAATCCTCAGTACCAACATGCAAGGATTTTGCACCATCTAGTATCACCTTGTCATATTTAAGCATATAAATTATATGTTTATAATTAAAGTAATATGCGACAATGTTTAATGATAGATTTCGAAACAGGCCTTCACCCAGCACTAAGCATAGTACAGTCTTGCTATAGGCAGCTTATGCGTAAAAGTCGGCACTTGCTATAGTACGCCGTGTAAAACTTCAGATACTAATAGATTTTTGAACAAATGCTGAAGAAGCATTTACGAATATTAAATCCATATCGTAGTAAGAGAAGCTTCTTGGTAGTCAGCCGTACAGTTCACTTCCACAAGCCATTGAGCGGCCGGGCCAACCGTTAGCTGGCGTCCGGCCGTTATTCGACGGTCGGTTGTTAGCCGACGACCGGTCGATAGCCGACGGCCGGTCGACAACTTCATTCCAAGCCGAACATTTCCCAATGCTAATCCAGAATGGTACATCAGTGCATTTCACTTCCACTAAAATTGGTGTGAGAACCGCTCAAGGTATTCCAAATACACACACCAGCAGTTCCCATTCGGCCGTTATTCTCTTCTGTCATATTTGTCTGATAAGCATATGATCGTTTTTGTAGATTTGTTAGTGCAGGATGATATTGCGGATAAAAATCTTCCCAAAGCCAGTGTTCTAGTTCTCGTTCAGCTGGAGCAGATCGGATGTCGCGCGAGTGTTCATCGTTGTGAAGCTGCAATTCGGGCAAATGGTTTTGATTGAGAAGCCTGAATTTTGACTCGTTTACACCCTACAAATTTAGAAAAAAACGTCTGACCGTGACTTGCCTAACAAAGACTATGTCATTGAATTTGTAAAATTTCTATCCCAATAATCACAAGCGTAAAATTTTGATATTAAGTCAATTGTAGATATCAAACGCTTATAACATCAAATGCTAATTTGGTATCTGATCGTAGCTGCCTAAAACTATACAACAACAGTCAATACGGTACTATATATCCTCCCAGTACTTCAACTTATATATCAATTGTTTAAAACGCATATTATAGTTATTTGCATTCAAATTGCACTTGCGCACACAGATATCAGTAAAAATCGATATTTGTTTCTTAATATTTCGTACTGAAGGAGTTATTATTGTAGGTTTGCGTATAAGCGATACATGGTAGCTTAACTGTGAAAATTGCAAAATCGGTTTATCCATTGTCAAGTTTTAAACGGTAAGAAGAAAATTTACGCAGATATTTACCTAACATGGAGCTTCGAGCACATGATTTTTGTCTTGCGGACGTTATTGTAGGTTGTCTAAGCATGCTCATAGGAGATAAGGGAGTTACCGCCTCCCAAAAAGTCGTCCAACCGCAATGGCGGCCCCGCGGGTGCCAAACACGTAGGATCATAATGTAAAATTTAAAATACAGTCAAGAAACGTTACCGATGCAACATGTATTTATATTTCAAACGTCTATATTCCAGAAACTGAACTTGTTTCTCGTGTTATCTAGTCCAACCTTGTTTGATTGGCGAACGTCAACGGTGAAGGCCAGTCTTTTATCTTGGCCTGCTTTCGTAAACCAGCTGTTTATGCAAATCATTATATGTAAACGAGTACGACGCTCTTCAGATTTTCAGCGTTAACTGCCACGGTACGCCACGGTCATTTTTGGCATTAGTTACCCAACATTGCGTATTATAAACGTGGCTTGGCATTATTCATGGACTACTAAAGCCATAACCGCCATGGTTTCTTGGGCCGTCAGCATAGATCACACCCACGTTCTTACAGCAACGAATCAATTTCTCCACCATGTTTTGGACAACTAAAATTCAAGCCTCCATAATGTTCTTACTTTTAAATCAGACTACTGCAAGATTATGTTATAAATTGGCCCCCCTTGCGGAAGTTTTGTGCTTGTACGGTTACGACCATGCAGCGGTTTATAGTAGTGACAGTTAGGCTGGGCAAAACCATACAACGTAAAGGGCGGTATCACCCACACCATATGCTGAGGAGTATAGTGTCGTCGACACCCTATATTTTTAAACGTTTAAAAAAGGGGAAAATTAATATAGTGTAAATTCAATCTTATAGTCAATGTAATAGCATTTTGGGCGCAAGTAACCGTGAGGGGCGTTACGTTATAACGGTAGAAAAAAGAACAACTTATAGCGGGGGATTCGAGGACGGCAGCCCCCTGACGTAGGCTTAGGGTTAGTGTATGTCTCGTATGAGGTCTTAGCTTAGGCTAAGATTAACGCTTAGGCTTAGTATGTATATGGACAACGGCATGGTCTGTATTTTATTTCCTCCCCTCAGGGTTACTTGGGCCGTATTTTTGTATACCTTGTCATTATTAACAGTGTTGTGTGAGATACCTGCGTAATTTTTTAGCTACATGGTATGTTCATAACGCAAAAAGATGAAAGAAATGCTTCCTGGAGACTGTCATCGTCACTGAATGGTATTTGTCTGTGTCCATGACAGCATATGAAGTTATTTCAATCACTGTGGTAGTGTACAGTACACCATATCATTGATAGTGTTACGCAGTCCGTAAGTGAACAAAACTTTTATATGGAGACAACTTATAACGCGAAATATGAACCCACACGTTTAAAACTTCTACTAAAATTTTAACCCAAAATATGAACAAAATTTTTCTGAATCTCATCAAATTTTAGAAACATTTTTTGCTTATAATTTGGCATTTTTGTAAATCCAAATTTGCGAAGTTTAAAAATTAAAACAAAAAATATTGGACAAAATTTAAAACAAATTTACCAAAAATTGGAGTAGTAATGTGCAATCAAAATTTAAAACCTGTGATTTTCTAAGATGCTTCATTATGAATTATACATAGCGAACATTTGTTTCCAAATTTTGCAAACATTGATAAAATATTGTCCAGAATCTGAGGTCAAACATTAAGCAGAAATTTTGAGCGTATGAAAGCAAGGGCACATTCTGAGAATATGCATGCACATGATATTTTCGATTAATTGGTATTCGAATTCCGACCCATCACTAAAATTTGAAATATAATTGAGAGTTTACCTACATTTATTGTAATTAAATTAAAAAAACTTTTAGTCGAAAATTAAGTCACTAACAAAGCTGTTAGTTATGGTAATATTGTAACTCTATAGTAGTATGTGCGACTAGTTTGATCTTTTTAATTACGGAATTTGCGCTTTTCTGACACCCATAGTAAAAGGTTCAAGGCCGCGTGCTGACATAACAATTCATTCTGTACATATTGAATATTTGTTTTCATTCGGCCGCTGAGATTCCTAAGTGTCGGACCGGCAGATTTACGGGTTCTATTTCTTACTGCGGCAAAACATGTTATGCGATACACCATATAGAAGTATATACTAACACAGGAAAGAGGCTATTTGAAGATAGCGGTAAACATTGTCTCCTATTAAAGTACGGCAAATGCAACAG
>JASANE010019384.1:0-17447 GCA_030248225.1 Trileptium ribeirensis
CTTTGATTCCCAGCAACACTCACCGTCCCAAGAAAAATCACGAAACCACCCACAAAACTATTACAAAATTGTCAACACTCGTAACACGTATACTTCAGCTTTCGGATACTTTAAAAGTACAGTAAAAATACTTATGTGCAGCCGTGGTAAACTTAATAAGTCAAGTTTTAACCACCCCCCTCAGAAAGTTAAGGCAGGTCATAGTGATATTGTCATAATGTTTTGACTGTGATGATTATTTTGTATCATGGTTGGATAAATTGTGGCACAGATGATAAAGGAACCAGGTTAAACTAGGTCCGCGCACTGCAATTTTTGAAGGATCGACCTGCAGCGATCCTGTTTAGAACACACTCGAAAATTCCCCGGATAATATTCCAACCCCACGTATTAGGTCAAATAATGTTCCCTTTAAAAATTAAGAGAAGGTCATAAAGACCGTTAGGATCTCGTTGGAAACTCCATTTGGAAATCAGAGGAACTTTCACAAAAAATCTCAAAAGAAACCACATATTGAAACGAACCAAAGAAAATAGACCGATCGAACACCCGTATAAATAATATTTAATTATAAACGACAATTCTAATACACCCAACAGTTAAATGAAACCCCGTAAACCGCTGATTGAAATCCCGATATATAAAGCCCTAAGCGAAATCATTTTTGGATTGTACAATATTTTTGCTAATTTAATATTATTTATTAGTAATTGTACATATGTCACCCTTTAGTGACTGCGGAGATGGGAACCATGGCAAATTTTTGTAGGGTTCATGACTCCAGTGAGCCCGATTTATACCAAGGAAAAAGGGGATAGTAAAACCCCTACGCTCGACAAACTAGATGAACCAAAGACAGAAACAATCGTCGTAACCAAGTAAAAAAACCGCCGTACGGAAAGTAACCGCAAGAGCCCAAAGAGCTACCTAGAATGCACAAAACTAACCTAAGATCCCCGACAAAACCACCCTTAGAACTCGTACTTAAGCTTCCCACCCCAAGTAAAAAGTTAAATTTTCCTTTAAAAAATTAAGAGATGTAACAGATCCTTACGGATCGTTTCGAGGTGGATAATCCTGGCCACAGCCTAATGGCAAACTTTTAGCGAAAACCCATAATCCTGACCACACGATAATGGTCAACTTTTAAAATAAATTTGACCACACCCCAATGGTCAACATTTTTCCGAATACCAAAAATCCTGTCCACAGTGTAATGGACAACATTTTCCCGAGTACCAAAAATCCAGTCCACAGTGTAATGGACAACATTTTCCCGAGTACCAAAAATCCCGTCCATAGGGTAATTAATGGTCAACATTTAGTTGAGTTCCCCAATAATCATGACCACGTGTATAGTGGCCAACATTTCCAAACTCAGTCACCCGTTCCTCCCCAACCTGGAACAGATGGAAATAGCCCAAAAAAGGGTACGGAACCCACCCTCGCCTTACAACACGTATATCTATGTAAGCAGAATCAATTGATCGCCTCTTGGCGCAAGCAAATATGTAAACCGAGTTTCCCTATCGACCCTGTAAACCCGTCGACCATGAAAGCCCTGTTGTCACCTCGTATATAAATTGCCTAACTGGCGCAAAACAGAAATTACCGTATATACGTAAACCAGTAATCGAAACACTCGCAAGATCAATACGGTTATGTAAGTACGTAATTGTAATTACAACAAAGCAGAAATTATCAGGTATATACGTAGATTATTAAAACAGAACTGAAATCAGAGTATGTACGTAAGAAATCGGAACCAGTTCAATGGCACCATAGGAATATATATATATATATATAGGTAAACGGAATAATTAGGGTTCAAAGAGTCCCGCTATGTAACCGACTTGTATTTTAGTATTTCGGCCTGCACCGCCGACATCGTTGTGATCAAGATGGGTATCGTTATTGATATTTCAGGGATGGATATTTGTCACGGAATCGTAACCGTATACACAGATATTTGTGTCCATCTGTTGTAGTGCCCCGATGGCACGCCTTAGTATATATATATTGGCATTTGCATGATTTTTCTACCGTATCGTTGGCCATAAAGGCATCATTGATATATATCTGCTCGAATTACGTACCATTGATATCATTTTTGTTATACGTTTGATGGCCATAAAGGCACGTGTCCAGTATATATACTATCAGGATCGTATCGTATAATTGTGTACCGTTGAATTGATGCTATTGCTCATACATGTTTTAGGTACACGATCCAGCCGCTTGATTGAGATGATCTTTGTTATCCATTTGCATATATTCATACCGTTCATTGTTATTAGTTGAGGCCATAAAAGCGCCGCCCTCTTGTTACCATTGCATACTATTTCATGATCATTTCGTACTATATTTATACTGTTTTATCGGGTTGATCAGGCCATAAAAGCGCCTGCATTTTACCGTGATTTTATGTACGCTGTTTGTCATACCTTGTTGTACTTTTGTGAATTTTTAGGTCGGAAATATGACTGACTGAATGTAACTTATTTAGGATGATTTCAGAAAGAAAGTTAGGGATTTTTACGCACACCAACTGAGATTTTTGTAGGTATAGAACGCGAGCATGGCGAGCCCTTGCCATACTCGATTTCGTCGAAATTTTAGGACGGTACGACTCCCTCGCTGAGCCCAAATTACTTAGGCAGGAATTGCCCTACCCCGAGTGGTAGGACCACGAAATTTGTTACAGATAGTTACTAGAAATGAGTGGCCGTGGCGAAGACCCGTCACGATCGTCCTCACGAATGAGGACCACAAAAATGTGGCTGTTTGCTCGAAAGCGAACAGCAATTGAGCATATCCTCTGAAAAGTATAAGAAAAAACCGAAAATATCAGATTCCCCAGTGTTCAATGTTACCATTGTTACTGGATAATTCATTAATATAAGACAAATTTTAAAACGAAATTTATGAAATTTAAAGACCGAAAATGTCGGCTCCGGCCCATAACTCCGGAACCGTTGGGAATTTCAAGATTTGGTACTTAACATTTATTATAGATAATTATACGGTCTTTCGAATGAGACCGGTTTCGTGGAGATCCGACCCGGATCCACGGACTTAGGGACGAATTAGTATGTAAGTAAGCCGGTCGAATACAATTAGTCAAATAATTCAACGAATATTTAACTCACATATATAGGTAGTACCGTTGTGACCCCCAGATCCGAGGCTTAAACTTAAGCCCGGACCGGTCCCGCTGCGCCCACTTTTAGGTACCCCATATGAAATCTCAGAAGTAACGCCCCGACAGGTCTGTCACCCCTCATTTTATTCCCCTTGTCAAGACTAATCCTAATATATATATAACTCACCAGGAGAACCGTTTAAACACCCCGATTTTTGAAAAATTTGGCATGGACCCTCCCCCAAGAGCTAATTTTCCCCCTGTAGACCGAATACGGTCCTGTTACATATTAAAATAGTCGGACGGACTAGCTGAGTCCGAATCCGAGACCTCCATGGCATTCCGCCCATTGCCCAGGGACCCCCACCTTCTTTTTACCCTTTCGCCCTCGTTTTCTTGTTTTGTTTACATAAGCCGCGTCGTCTAATCCCAATCCCGAATACATACGTGTAAGCGTGTGGACGCTAAGATATATATGTTTTTATTTTAATGTTGAGAGTTGTAAGCTGCTCTTGAATGTTTACTGAAGGATGCCGCTGTCCATTAAGCATATGAGTTTCTATTAGACGCGGACTTTATAGTGTGCTGCAGCGTCGCTAGTTCGGGATGGACGTTTGGCGTTTGTTTAATTACTCGCCGTTATACGTTTCTACGCTTCTTAGGTCAACAACGCGTCGATGGCTAAGTATTGGTGGAATGTACATATATATATGTTTCATATTAAGCTGTTAGCTTATTCAAGTTTCTTATCAGCACTCAAGAGAGCGTCGGTATGCTTCAGAGACGAATAAGCCCGAGTTTAGCAAGTTGCAACGTGCTGAGTCTGTCTTTGTAAACCTGAAGTCGGTAGTGCGTATGGACTGTCCGAACGACTTTGTGTGTAGTTTAGTATACATTTGGTGTATAATTTGTTAAACGTTTAATATCAAGCTTAGGAATTTATATTAAATTTGCCGTAAACAAGGCCATAAATCAACTAAATTAAGTAAGATTTTATATTAAATTCGGCCCAAAATTTTTGGAAAAATGATCGGAATTTGGCCGATAACGATGTTGATTTAGTTGGATAAGATTGAATCAGAAAATGGACCAAAAGTGCTGAATAAGCACTTCAACGGTCCAAAATTCGAAAATTCAAAATTTTAAAATCCGAGTATAAAAGCAGAGACGCGTAAACATTTCAGCGTTCAGTACGACTGCGGCAGCGCAGAGTTCGGTCGTTTTGCAGACCGGCTCTGTCGCTTTAGTTATTAACGTTTCGACTTCATCGACGACTGTCTTTGTTTTGTGTTTATGGCTTTCGGATTTGCACTGGAATGGACGAGCGATGCGCGTTGCCCGATTGGAATCGCATACGTAAGTGTGGACAGGGAGACCGGGAGCCGTAGTAGAGGTAGAGTGTCTGTTAGGCCCGATACGTCAGCAGACTGACAGAAGTAGATGTAAGCTGTTCACATTGATCAGCCCTAAGTTTTAACTGCTACGGACTCCCTGTCCGCGCTTTTAGTCTACCGGATAGATAGTCCGCCCTGGCTTGTCCAGCAGACCCATAGTCATCAGCGAAGGTATTTGATGCCCATTGCTCTAGCCAAAGTCGTACTGGACCTCCCTCGGTCAAAGAGTTAGGACACGAACAAGCGCGACACTCGCGCCGAGTATTTTTGCATGATTCCCTGAGACGAGATAGGAAGTAGGAAAATACTTTTGAGCCGACCGAGGTTAAATAAAACGTTCTTCAGTGGAAATTATAATTAGCACTCCGAATCATCCGAAGTCATGTCGCACTGAATTTTGTCAAGTTCCACAAATGATTTTCTTTAGGATTTGTTACGTTTAATCGTTTTCTTTGGACATAAAGCTGTCCGTCGGTTTTTGCGCTTTTGCACGAAAGAATCTAAGATAAAGCTGCATATTTGGGAGTTCCAAAGTCATTGCCGGAGCTCAGTGAATTTTTTAGCGATGAGATAATGGTGCTGTAGGCACCGACGGCTTCTGACAACTTGGTATTAGAATTAGCAGTAGACACACTGATTTAACGTCCCGCGAATGAGGCTCCTCGCCTAAGTTGCCAATTGTTATATTTTAGGAACCACCCCAGGGTTTCGATTCAAACTTTATCCGGATCTCTAGGAAGATCCGAACCACAGTTTCGGTATCCAAAACGTTTAAATGTTACATCGGGGACCTAAACCCGACGACCCTAAAAGGGACACGTTCCCTCCAAAATGCGAAAATTTGAGTATCTTAGGGTTCACTCCAGGAATTTAGCTGAAACCTTGGCAGTTTCTTTATTATACTGTCTACTAAAGAATAGGACTACAACACACATCGATTTCGAGTCGGAACCCCAAACCCGACGACCTTGAAGGGACCTAACCCCGCTCAAAATGCAAGATCAAGATTAAAATTAAAATATTTTAGAACCTTTCCAGGAATTTTGCCGAAACTATCGCAGTTTCTTAGTAAGGAAGTCCGCTATTGGACACCGCTCTGAAACCCAACATTATCGGGTCGGAATCACAGACCCGATGGCCTGGAAATGGCTTGACCCAGTCAAAATGTGGATACATGGTTAAAATTAAAATATTTCAGGATTCCCTCCAGGAATCTTGGTGAAACTCTCGCGGTCTCTTCGTAAGCGTGCCTGCTCTTAGATATCGCCCCAAAATTCAACTTTGTTATGCTGGATTCACAAACCCGACGGCCCGATAGGGATCCGTCTTTTCCCGAATTATATACGCTAATAACTCGATATTTGGTCCAGGAAATTTAATAATTTCTCCAGTATATATAGAGGCCCTTTAGGCCTTTCGTTTAAGCTATTGAGCCCGGCAAAGCCTTGGCCCATTCAAAAGTTATAGGCGATCAAAATCCGACCCGCACCACCGCCGCTCGGTTAGCAGCTTAAATTTTACAAATTATGACATTTCCGTAAGTCTGTTTTGGTCTTGCTTTTCCATATATTTTAGTTAGGCAAGGGAAAATATTATCTTCCCTAGTGTTGATAAGCTGCATTACCAGCGACAACATTTTAAATTTCAGAGTTATCGAAGTCGCCAAATGCGACATCGAGTCTACCGGGCCTTAGCCTGACGGACCATCTTTGTGAGGACCGTTGACCCGGTCCTAGGAAACCGATACGTAAGGTCGAACCCAGCCCCTGTGCAAAATTGCACTGAGAAACGCCGTCCAATTGAAGAGTTATTGGAAGTCAAAAGACTCCCCAGACCCAATCAAACTGTGTGCCAAATCTAGTTCGAAGGTTGCGAACCAAACAAGTCAAGGAAACCAATCCAGTAGGATCCAGCTAGAAAATTGGCTACGGTTGTCTTATCAACCGGGGCCTCCGTTTACTGCTCCGCTTCGTCGAGCAGAAATCGCTCGAAATAATAGTTAGCCTTTAATACTAAATAGGACGCATTTTTGAGAGTTTTTCAAGCCAGATTAGCTCAAGTCTTCGTACCTTTAGAACTGTACCGATGACCTACGGGTCATCGCCGCCAATAACACTTGTTTAATGAAAATTTATACGCACCGCGACATGGTTTTAATTTTGCCTGTACGTTTTAAGGTTAACACAAATTTGTATAGTGATCTCGCACTGCCACTGTCCGGCAATAATTAATCCAACCCAGGACAAATGTTTGGATTATATGATGAATCAAGGACCACGCTCGCATTGATTTTTGGTAATAAACCTAGATCGGGGAAGGCTCGAAATTCGGTCTCCGCTTCATTCGGACCCGCACGATGTTCGAAAGACAAGTCCGCCCCAATCGTTCCTTTTTATGTTGTCATAACTCAAGTTGGTGTATTTGAAACGCCTGTTTTTGTAGCGTCCTAGATCAAAGATCAATTACAACCAGGGCCTCAATCCCATAGTGTTTGTGGAGTAATTTGATAGGGAACAAGAGCCAAAATAATTCAGCATATTTGGATGCTTTATAACAGAATTTACACGGTCATTTTAAATACGTATGTGTCAGGGAGTGTGAAACGTAAGTAGGGCACATAATTTTAGCAGGAATTTTTCATAATTACCTGCAGGAGTTTGTTAAATCAAAGCCAGGTCGATGCTTGTAGCAGCTATTTTACACATCCAGCAGTCTGTGGGATACATTTGAATTAAACCGGTCCAACTCGGTAACAGAGTGTGGCTTACGCAGAAGTACTTAGCCTATGCTTGGCTAACATAAATTGCGTCAAGCACCAGCCGGTGCGCTTTAAACTTTGTAAATCAGGTGAAATTGAAGTAACGTTATCTGCAACGCAAGCAGAAACTGCTTCCTTGGCAATGAACTGTATTTATTGAAACTGTGCGAGCAGCATCACAGTGTGTCTGTCTCATTTATAGCATTCCGATTAGAAATTTATCATCATTATCATCTAACTGACGGGCACTGTTTGTCCAACGCTAGCCTAAACAGTGTCTCTGACCACTGATCAGAAAATTACCTTCTATCTATTATTTTATCTTAGAATCATATAAACCAATAATTTTAAGTTTGCTACAGAACATGCAACAAACGTATGGTAGTAAAGGGAGGCGACTGGAGACAGAGCGAAAGTGTGTATTCTACGCTCCAAGCTTTGTAAGCACATTCGATTTGACGCAGTATACGCAGTGGTGTATAGTGGAAGACATTTTTTTGCTCTGAATGTCCAAAAACCGACATATTTGATCGATAAATAAACATTATTAGCTTCCTCAGTCTCTTTAAAGCTTCAGAAAGGCAATAATACCATCGCAATACATTAAGTTTAATGTATAAGTTATTTTTAATGCATTTTAAATCCACTATACCTTCATTTCTTCCATCATCTGTTTTACTATATATAAATTTCGAAGACCAGGTTCCGGATCCGGTTTAAATGGACGGTTCCGGTTACTGGTTCCGGTTCCGGTTCCGGTTATTCCCTGGTATGTGTGTATGCGAGTAGGACAAAATTTGAAACCCCACACAGTCGTCGCACCTTAAGAAAAGAATTTAGGAGTCGTACCGAAGAGCTGTACATGGCATTGTCATGGTTTTAATAAGTATCGTTGTATGAATTGTTGCATTACGTTGTCATAAGCTAACCTTATCGCTACTAACTGTGCGTATCGATAACTGATTATCATGTACCATAATTTTGTGATTCGAATGAGCAAGATGAAGTCTCGCAAACGTCCCGTTGCACGCTCAACCCCGTATGTCCCGCCTCGTTTCCGCCTTTCGCTTACCCGAACCTATTGTTGTGTCGGAGTTCCCTATCTGTTAGCAAGCGCAGTACCGAGCAAATAGTTATTTCGATGGCGCCTTCATTATGTCGATAACTACCCATAGCACCCGCCGGTACTGATTTCAATTTGACCCACTGTTGTTTTTCATGAGTAAGGTAAGCGCAGCTGTCATAAGATAAGGCTTCACAGTAAATGCCGTGTTTTGATGTCTGTCACCCCAAATCGACGACCCACGTTCAGGTTTGACACGCGCATCGAAGAAGCAAACCTCAGCGTGACTCGCCGATTACAAATAAGTTTGTTAATGATGTTTGTTGTGAAGGTACGACTATGCGGCAAATTAGAAAAATTATAAACTCACGCTGAGCGCCCGAACTAGGAAGTTTAGATACGCGCGGACCCGACGTTTAACGTCTAGGGATTTGTCGGACCCTAGTGGGGGCCACTGGCTAAAATAAAACTAAATAATTGCCCATTTTTAGAACGTGCAAAAGAATTTTACACTTCCCGGGTTTGACGTGGATAGGCAATAGTGGTACGGTCTCTTTGGCCTGTGAGCAGGTGACGGAGCCGACCTCCCTGGGGACCTCAAAGGTAGTACCTCGTAGACTACGGCGCAACCCGTCCGGCAGGATCAGAACACATCCTGTGAAGCGCTCCTGCGGCCTGCTAAGCTCCGTCATTTCTTGGGCCTGACTCGCGTGGGAAAAGACATTCGCGTAATTGAAACCCATCAGGTCCGCCCTTGAAGTCACGATAGCCGGGGTCGTATGGGCATTACGTCTGGGAAGTGCGTAATGCAGCAGCGTCACGTCGATATTATTACACTAGTTTAAAAATTATTTTACGTAACCAACGTCTGACTTCTCCAAATGGGGGGTTTCAGCACGAGGGCTAGGCCGGTAGGGATAGGGCGCCACCCACCACAGTAGCTGGAACTTAGAGATCTTGTTTCGAGAAAAATTTACTCACTGGTGCATAGCTTGCAAAAAATACCCGTTTTAGATAGTCAGCCGTTTCCGACAGTGGCAGGGCATCAACACCCTGGCTTATTCCCTAGTTCATATAATACTGTGGGGTGGGCCCAAAACGACATCTCTACTCTATAACAAGTACTCATTATCTATCGTTGAACAGCTGACGACTTTAATCCAGGCTTCATTAACCTAACTGTTTCATGTTTATAAGTTCATGTATTTACTGTTGCTGATTTATTGTCTGATCTTTATAATCTCATTCACAGTTTGCTTACCCCAAACGAAAGATTGGAAGGACCTATAAACCCAGTGATAGGTTTGTATAACAAATGTTTACAATGTAAAAAATTAATTAATATTTTTGCTGTACTTTCCTAATTAAAATTTTATGATCACAGTAGTTATCATTACCCTGGTGTGGGGTGCACTGATTCAGACGGATTGCTATATGAATAATTGATTATTGCTTATTGAGCGGTCACAGTGTCAATGGTTTAGGTCGAAGTGTGACAAATTTCGAAGTCTATATCTATTGCATGCACGGTGGGTTTGGTGTATATGTTTGCCTCCCTGTAGTATTTATGAATCAGAAACATGTTACACATGTATGTATTATATATATTCAGTTCAATATCAATTTTTCATTTTTTATCAATGCCAATCATCAATTTTTATCCGAACTAAGGATACTGTTTAGTTATCCGATTTGTAAACGAATTCGAGCTTCCGCCGACAAACAACGGAAAAGCACTGGCGTTCTGGAATCAGGTTGAGGCGAAAAGCTTTCATCAAACTAAAATGCAATTAAGTTAAATTCGGTTTATACTGTGTTGTGGTTTAGGTTGTAAAGCAAGAGAAAGAGCGAAGTTATTCATTGATTCCAAAAGATTACGGTGAAATATGTGGTCAAATCTTTCATCACATCAGCGCTGGATCCTTTGACCGAGCACTAGCTGCCAACCAATTGTTGCTGTTATTGATTTCTACCCGTTCAAGGGTTCAGGTTATTCGACTGCTGCGAATGATGCGCTGCGCAAGTGACTGCGATGATTTTAGGCTGACTGATGATGTATGTTTCACCTGTTGTTGCTATGTTGACATGTTTGGTTTTTAAGTTATTTTTATCATGCAGCTAGTTGCTTTATCAGCTTAAAACGATAATTTTATCACTTTATATTATTATTGTATCTGGTCAAATGCGAGGTGCCCCGGCTAATTTAAGGGAGTCGATAAAAACAGGCAGTCATGCACAGTTTTTTTCAACATTCCTTCGCCAGGTCAACATTGATTGACATTGTAAATACGCATTTTGATTATCCTTTTATTAATCGCATTTGGCACTTCTCATTCACAATTTCTGTGGGGTCACGGCGATTCTGTTGGAATATAGGAGGTAGAGGTGAGAACAAGCAGAAATTTTTCGACCCGGTCCGTTGGAAATTAGAGTCGGCATGGTTTGGCTCGGAGTTGCGTTGGAAGTCGACGTTATCGAATCGCGGTTGTCTTGGAAATAAATAAAAATGATTTCGATGAATTTCGGGATAACCAAATTTCAACTGATTTTAATTAAACGAAATATCGATATTGAAACGGTGCGAGCGGAGTTTCCACAGAAGGCGCTAGGGAAGATCGTGAAAATTTATTTTTCACTGTTTCTGTCATTCGTAACTCATCTTCGGATGAATGAATTTCGTTAAATTTTTGTATTCGATAGCAAGTGACGAGGGTGTACCCTTTAGTTGAACAGCTCCGATCCCATCCTCGGGGTCAAAATGGCCAAAACTGGTTTTTAAGGGTTCTTCGCCAAGTCTGTTGCGAATAAATTCAATATGATGTTTGTAATGTATAAGATTATCCATGTCCTATATAGTTAATATTTTCTAGCAATAGCTAGCTAACAATATTTCAGTTGTCCAATTTGGACGTGTGCCTTCGTGAATTCTGCGACACAATCATTCCTCACAAGTCTGAGCTTAGCGTGGCGCAGCGACGGCAGTTCTTAGAGTTCATGATTGTTCATTACGATGTAATCGCTGAAATTCCCAGTCAGCTCCGTGTGGAACTCGAGCAGCGTGCCGAGAAACGTCTATATACAGTGGCCGAACCATCTCCATGTACGTTGTATCAATAGTGAAATTATTGCATATCTGTTTAAAGACATTTAAGAGTAAGGTTTCCAGAGATGGACGTATCTAGTAGTAGTACTGGATATATCTAGTAGATAATTTGTTTTGTTTGTCTACCGCCCGCGGGAACAGATCCCGAATACATATGTTTAAAAAATTTTATATGAAAATAATGTATTCGGTGGGAGCATGAATGCATCGAATCTTCAAAATTAATAACTTTTTTCTTGTTCTTTTTGCAGTCATGTAATCTGTTGCCAATAATTATTAATTCATTCAATGCATGCATTAATGCATAAATTATAATTAACGCATTCATCAAAATGATATATCATTCAAGTACTCAATCGTAGACTGTTAACCGGCATAATCTTTGATTGCCCTGAGTGATATCTTGAGACTTTTTCAACCTAAATTAATTTATCATCCTAGTACACGTTACATCCGCGGCTTCGGTCAACATTAGCGATTAAGATTTTCTTGTGGTTTAAGCAACACTTCCAACAATACCCCAAAAACGTATACACCGGTTTTGAAGGTGACACATTTTTACCTCAGTATGTTAGTAAAGTGTAACACTTTTTAGCTGCAAGGTTTAATTAATTGTCTACATCACGCGTAAATTTTCTCTGGTTAATGGATGTTCGCAAATTTTTAATTTTTGAACGTATATGTTATACAAATAGTTTAGTGGTTGTGCTTGTGGTTGGATATTATTTTCAACTTTGTTTTGACAAAAATTTTACAAAATTGATCTAATCTTTCAAGGTGTCATAAGAATCATAATTGCTATTCATTCTGATCACTTTCAGTTTATAAATTTCCCTGGTGTTCGGTAAAATAGCCATCGGTATTTTCTTCCTATATGATAACAGCTCTAACCTCATTGAGTTCGGTATCCATGACGTCTAAAAACTCGGAAAGCGCAACAAATTCAAAACAACGCTGCAAATGCTTCCGCATTTCTGAATGAGTGTACGATTTCTGTGCAGGATCTACACCGCTAACAATAACAGCTAGAAAGGCAATGGCAAATATTCCGCAATCGTTGGAATTGAGTTGCTTTTGGCATTCAGGTACATGTACCATGAGACTACCATCTTGCTGCAAGTGACTGTAAATTGCCAGTATTTGCATCTTGATTTCATTCGTGAGTCTAAATGTGGGCGAGTCATAAATTTTGACACAGAACTCGTTCTCAGAGCTTACTACCCAGTGATTTCCGTCCAGAAAATGTATTTGTGTACCAAGAGACTCGTAGCATCATTCGTAACCGTTAGTGTGGCTACCGGGGATATTTTGTTGACGCTTAACCGTGAAAATAATGTCCTGATGATGCATTTTTCATGCTTAACTGTGAGAAAAGGTCCGATCGGACCTATATTGCACGAGGACTTTTTTCACGTGACACCGGCATTGATATGAAATTTGGTGTTCCTGGTTTTTTAGTTGTAACGCATGTCGAATCAAAAACTGCCTCGGCATCTAACTTATAACTGTATAACACTATTTGTCGGAACAATCATTTTCCTGTTGGGACCAACAATTTCAAAAATATATATACCGAAAAAGGACACTTTTAAATATTTTGCTTACATGCGTTTGCAGCTTATTGGTGATGAAGGGTAAGCTTTTACTGTTTCCAGCTAGTATACTTTTCTCTTCTATGACGCTTCAGTGGCCTAAAATGCTCAATTTGACTGCAAAATAGTACCGTTTCGATATTATGCAGTGTGCAGTCTTTAAAAATGTGGTCATGCGTGTTCAAGCGAACCTTCGCCCATCTGCGTCCAGACGCAATCGCGTCCACGCGAAATTGCATCTGTCCTCGCTCAGACGAATTTCTTCCGCCCGCGTCCAGCCGAAATTATTGAGTCCATTCTACCTTTCCGTCGCATTTATCCTCAAGCTTACCTTCTTCCTCGCATTGCACAATATTAAATGAGCATTGATTGTTTGTTGCTATTGTAACACGTGACGCTGCTGCATTACGCACTTCCAAAACGTAATACGACCCCGGTTATCGTAACGTCGAGGGCGGACCTAAGGGGTTCTAATTTTTTCTCGGTTCGGGTCAATCCCAAGAGACTATGGAGCTTAGTAAGGCGATGGAGCGCTTCACAGGATGTGTTCTGATCTCTCCGGACCGGTTGCCCACGTAGCCTAAGCGGTACTACCGTTGAGGTCCCTAGGGAGGTTGGCACCGTTACCTGCTCACAGGCCAAAGAGACCATACAACTATTCCGTATCATCGTTCCACCTGGAAGTGTGTTGAATATTTGTGTTGATTGTTTTTCTACTTTCCTGAACGATTAATTTATTTAGCCAGTGGCCCCCACTAGGGTCCGACAAATCCCTTGACGTTTAACGTCGGATGGCGTGGTTTCTTGTTTTGGACGTTCAGCGAAAGCTGGATTTCGGGTAAATTTCTTTTCTGAGGTCGCACCTGTCGTACTCACTCAATAATAACAACAAATAGGAATCGGCGAGTCACGTTAAGAATTGCCTCTTCGGCGTGTCAAACCTGAAAGTGGGTGACGGATTTCAAACCCCTTCAGTACGTATCGCTACTATGGTCAGTAAAAACACACGGACACCATGGGCTTTAATTTAGTATTTATTGATAAGTCAAAATCGTATACAGACATGAGCGTATCGTACGTGGGCGACTACAATCGATACAACAATGCTGTACAGTGCGCATTTGGGGAATCGGAGGGTGGGACAACAATTGGGCATATCGGAGTCATCACTTTTTTCATGGAACTTTCACAGCTGGTTCAAATCATGGTGTGAACGATATTGTCATAACGACAGCTGTGTTTACCTTACTCAAAAAACGGGGCCAAAAATATGTAAGTAACACGATGCGATGAGGTCAGTTAGTTACCTAGGCGCCATTCGAATAACTACTCGCTCGGTACTACTACTAGGGTACTCCGGCTAAACAATAGGTTCAGGTAAGCTAAAGGCAGCAAAACAACGGGTAAATTCGGATATACGGGACAAAGCGTACACAATGGGGATTTTGGGTTTTGGTTTTGCACATGCTAATCAACGGCTACGGTACACGATACGCGAATATTATTGATACGGGAAAACAACGAACAATAGGATATAATATATAACAGGTTATAACAAATCAGCAAGGGTATCATCGAACATCAGTATCGGCACAATATAACCAAGAGAATATACATTAACATAGGTGCAAGTTTGTGAGTTTACAACGGGTACGACTCCTAAATTTTTTTTTCTTTTGGGTACGACGGTGTAACGTTTTCTTTCCTACACGCATACGTACGAATGAACTATAACCACGGGAACAAAAGTTTTCCCGAATAAAGTTTACACATCAAGCTAATAGTAGTAGCAGGTTCCTACAAAGTTACCCTTTTAGAAATAATAACGAAGGTTTTCATTCGAAGCTTTAGCTCTATACTTATTCGTGATCTAAAAATATTCGGGAAGTTGGCAATCTATGGTCTACATTCGTGAGGCAGAATAGGTTCGAAATGGACAGGGTAAAATACTCCCTAAGCGGCTTCTAGCGTCCCGGTAGCGAAAAGATTAGGACCAAATTTTCTGACTTTTTCAGACTTTCCTAGCACAAAATTACAAGCTAAAATTTACAACGTGCTGTGTATATAAAACTTAACCTATCAACACTAGGAAAATTGATAATTCGATTTGACGGTAAAATTTGTCTAAATTTTTGCATTTCAAGAAGGCTGGATCGAGCCGGAACGAGGAAAACAATTTAATTATTAATTTTAAGTCTTAGTTTGAGGTTCACTCAGGGACTATGTTCACGCCTGGCTAAGCGGAACAGTTTTCTATATTCTTACCAATAAGTACGGCTAAACCATTAGTGATAAAGAAAAAAATTTCTAAATACGGAAACTGGGAAATACTAATTCTTGCACTCTCCTGTCCTGAATATTGGTCTGCTGGGGGTATTCGGCTCATTTACGGCACGTATTTATCTAGTCTATTAAAAGATTCCCAATGGATTATTCCTACATTTTACGGAAGCCTTGTAAAGCGTTGCCTAAACCTTTCATTTCGTAAATCGTCGCTGGTAAGTAATTCGACCGATGGTAATGCTCAAAAATTCGATGCTGGTGTAAAGGTTCACAAGCGTATTATGTACATATCATTCAACTTCGACAAAAAAGCGCAATAATTAACGGCTCAGTGCGGAAAGGATATTGCCGAGTTAGACAAAATTTTAGTTCGTCCTATGTTACATTTCCTAATCTTAAAATTAAATACTTGCTTGCTCTTTACTCGAAAGCAAAGTGCTACAGTTCAAGCTTCAAGTGGGCGAGGGTCCACTAGCAAAGCGATGAACCGCTCTAGGGGTTATTCCCAATTTCCAAGCACGATCGGGCTAAAAGCTTAGCTTACTTGACTAAATTTTTCGACTAGCAAACCCCTAACTGGATTTCCCCAAAGTGAAATTCATTTACAATAGCTTCGGATCGCTCATCGCTACGAACGCGACGGTGCTATTATGTGACGAGTGACGAGCTCAGGCGGGTCCCTGATTTTACAATTCAACGAGCAAGTCCTGTGTCGGCTTAATCTACTTACAGTTGTATGGCTGTACGTTATAATTGTGTCAATTTATGTCAGATTCGGGGCGTTGGGCAAAGCTAAAGTTTGTTCTCAGTTACATGAAAAGTTTTTTGGGATTAAAACTGGAAATGACGATGCTTTATGGGCCATCAATACTCACCTAAGGATACTTAAAGTTTCGGCTCTTTCAACTCGAAAGCGGCTCTCGGAAAAGAGCTCGATTTGCTTAATAAATTTTTATCAAACAGTTCCTATTCTGTCAAAAGTGTTACGAAAACGTCGCATCTACTAGTCAGTATAATTGGTTACAAATTTTTCCTCATTGAACCTAACTCGGTTTATGCCCATTGGTTTATTCGGTTTTCTAGGGTCCGTAATTTTTTTCCTTCGCCCAATCCATCAAAACGGAAGGGCAAACCTATAATTTTCTTTGATAATTGCCCGGCCTTTTCTATTTTGAATTTTAGAGTTTGGCTAGGGTCGACCTAATTTTTTTCAATTTCCTAGGGTTCAGGACTAACGGTACTTTCGAAAATTCGTCCGCAGCCCCCGAGCCTGATAAAGTTACAATATCGTTTCTAGCAATATCGCTAAATTTTACCAGAAAAAATGTTGCCGTTTGCAACAGAGAAATATCAACACTAAGAAAGTTCATATTTCTATCGCAGCAACAGCGTATCCGAGTTTCACACTCCAGAGTTGTCGTGCTGCGCTTCATGCAAATACACAGAGACAAACGAAAATATAACTGAAATATGTGTGGAAAATATGTCCTGAAGCTAAACCAAAACCTACTATGAAAATACTTATCCTGGGAAGAAATATCTGAAATTTGTGAAGACCCTGAGCGGCTTTTCCGCTGCGCGGGTGGCCTAAATTTTGAACAGGGGCCAAGGCTTTTGCAAAAGGAAAGGCCTAAGGGAGCATCTTCTTGTAGAGTAAAAACCATCAAAAATTCCTGAAGGAAATTTGAGCTCTAAGCGTTTGAAGTTTTAGGTATGGGCAAACCCCTGTCGGGTCACCGGGCAAACGAACCCTTTCGGGTTCGACCGACCTTAAGGCCTCTTTTGAACCTAGCACGACACTATAACCTAACAAATTTTAAGTGAAATTCCTGAAGGGAGTTTCAAAAAATATCTGCAATTTTACGCCTTACGGTCGGAACAAGCCCCTCCAGGGTCGTCGGGTTTGTGATTACGACGCGATATTGCTAAATTTTAAAGTGGCATTCGGTGGTGAACACTCCTCATAAACAACGATGAAAGTTTACAACAGGAATTCCTGGAGTAATTTCAAAGTTACGTCAAATTTTCGCTCAGGGTAAGCAGTCTAAGCTCTCAAAGCATCAGATTAACAAGCTCGGTTGCGGTTCGATTGAATTCTAGGCTCAATATAGA
>JASANE010019385.1:0-11541 GCA_030248225.1 Trileptium ribeirensis
TCCAAGTATCTTTAACAATTACCAAACTACGTTGCTACACGAGTGCTAGTAGCAAAAACAATACAAAAGATTAAACAAAGTTATATCAACAAATATGAAAGAAAAACCAATAACGGCGACATGTCTTCAAAAAACCCATACCCACAACAATGCCCTAAAGCTACATATCATCCTCCCCGTTGTTGTACAGTTGCCAATTTTCACGCGCTCTGAATACGGCACGTCGCGTCCCCAGTCGTATATTTGTCATTGATTCATCTTTCGGATACACAACATTCGTCGTTGAATTTTGTTGTGATGATACGTTCGGGACATCCGGAACCTCTAACGGATACTGCAATTTCAAAGGCCGCTGGATCGTTTTGCTGTTTGATAGCCGAAGAACAACTGCCCGAATACAGGCATCACCACTTGTAATTAATCTCACGATCTTTGCTATCTTCCACTTCATACGTGATACCCCGTGTTGTTCAGCCAAAGCAACAGATCCCACAGACGGCCCACAGTCCGAGGTGTCCCTATTGTATTGTGTCCAATGACGTTCCCGGAGAGATATGAGATATTGTTTGCGCCATGTTTCATAAAAGGTGTTTAGCCGTTTGTAAATGCGTTACCACTTTAGACGAAGTGAACAGCAAGAATCGGGTTTAGGTAGGTAGTTCGGATCAGTGTAATCCGCAGCAGTTGGTGGCAGACTGCTAGCTCGGTGCATTTCGACAAGATCACGCTGCCGCAATATTGAACCACCAACTGCGTCATCACAATACGTCAGTGGACGCGAATTCACTATTTTGCAAATCTCGGCGCATATTGTTTGTAGTTCGATGAACGTCAGCATTTGTTTAAGGATCGTACAGCGCAAAGCTCGTTTCACGACACCCACCATTCTTTCGTAGAATCCGCCGAACCACGGAGCAAATTCTACAACAAATTTCCACGTGATGCCGTGTTTTGTAGAGAAAGTAGTGACGCAATGATTTCGTGTTGCCGATGTCCACAATTTTGAAATTATATTGTTTGCCGTACAGAACTGTTTTCCATTGTCCGAAACTATCGTTTCAGGAGCACCAGACGGAGAAATGAATCTTCGTAGGGACAACAAAAACTGTTCCGCTGTCATATCCGTCACTACTTCTAGGTGCATGGCCCATGTGCTGCAGCATGTGAAGAGGCATATCCACACTTTGGCAGGAGACTTATCAGGAGCACGAATTAAAAGCGGACCTATGTAGTCGATACCGACAGCAGAAAATGCCGATCTATCCGATACTCGAAACGCTGGTAGAGGAGGTGGTTGAGGCATCTTGAAATGTCCTCCTTTTACTCGACGACAGAATAAACAACCTTGAATGATTCGTTTTATTTCAGAACGTCCTTTCGGCACCCAATATTCGTTTCGCAAAACGATTGATAACGAGATTGTTGATGTGGGCGGCTTTGATATGTCACTAACCCATGGGCATCGAGTAACATCTCTTTCACTGCGTCGCAGTTGCACTTGGAGGAATGCTTTTTCAATGTCGCTACAAATCCTGATTTTGTGAAACCGAAAACGAATGAGCAAACCGCAAAGATCAGTCAATAGCACAGGTCCTCGATATAAACAGTCGTTCAGACTGGCAATAGACTTATTGGCTTTGCTCGATGCATCATATACCACCCTGAGTTTCGTTGTAACTTTGTCAGGGCGTACAATACAGTGATGTGGGATGTAGTGCACCAGCTGACCATCCGGATTTTGTGGTGTTAGTTCAACGATGCCCTTATCACGTTAATCTATTATGGTACGATGATACAATTCTTTTGTCGAAGCATCGATCGCTTCAGCAACGACTTGAGGCGGCCAAAAGCAAGCCCAAAATTATCAGGCAACTCAGGATGATCTGTTTTCCACGGCCAACAAATTGAGTACCGACACTCGTTCAAATCATACTCGATAGCATCCTTAAATTGTTTCGCAGCAAGAGCGTCGTCATCCGTGATCACGACAGGCTTAACGGCAACATCTTCACGCTGCCACAAACGCTCCAAATCATCATTTTGATTTGTATCGAAAACGCCTGAAATCGCAAACCATGCGCTGTGAGTTGGATTATGACCAACGTAATTAGACGAAGCAAACGACCCGGCGAGCACATATCCAACTTTAGTTTTCATCAGAATGAACGTTTCGCTCAACCGAATCTGCACAGTGTCGACTAAACGATAGAGATTGTCTAACCCGATCATTACATCAAGTTGAGCTTCAGTTGCTTCATCGCACGTAGAATTGGCAAGTTGTACATTCTTCAAAATTGGAAATTGCGAGGTCGGAATTGGAGCAATTTCAATAGGACACGAAATTACGTCTAGAGCATTGACAGCGACGGGAACACGTTCACCATTCCCTGAGAGAATGTCAAATTCATAGCATCCATACTTGTCAAGTTTGCGCGACGTTGATTTTATACCAGCCAATGCAAGGTTGTCATGGCGGACAAACCGCGCGCCCAGTCGCTTCAAAACATCACTTCTTGCAAAACTACGCGTTCACGCTGTGTCAAAAATAACGCGAGCTTTTATACGACCGCGATCACCCACCAATGTCTCAATGGCTATTGGTAGTACGTAGCTGCTGGAATGATGTGAACTTTCGCCAATTGTTGCTGTTAAAGTGGTGTCTGCCACTGATTTGATCTCTGTTAACTCCGATGTTGAACTTTGACCGGGTTAAACAAAGTCGGGTACTTCTTTGGGCACAGGCTGCGATGATGTGACAGCTCGCCACAATGTCGACACTTTATACCTTTGCTTCTACAACTGGTCGATCGGTGACCTTTTCGCAGACAAAGATAACAAGTATCTTTCAATGCACGTTTACGATCAGCGACTGTTTTGTACATCTTACAGTCGGATGGAAAATGACCCAGCACGTCGCAAAAGCTGCATGGATATCGTGGTTTTGCCTGATGAGGCTTATCTGTGGCCACCAAAATAGAAGCACTGTTAGCCTTCTTACGATTGATTTGCTGACGATTGGCATTGTGGTAATCGTTTCAACCATTCATTGAAGTAGACGTCTCACCCATAGCATGCGACCCTAATTGCCTCGCCGCGATTTCATCTTTGAGGTATTTGCGAAGCTTGGTTAACGTCCACGGTACTGTTCCGTCTCTTCGATGCAGCTCTACCCGAATAAAACTAGGAACTTTGGAAAGCACTAACGGTATAAAAACTCGTCCAAAAGTATCCTCAGTAAGTCCCAACGCAACAAGACTCCGTATGTGAGCTTCGCTTTGATCATAGACACGCTGCAGATCGACGACCCCGTTTGACGATTGCTTCATCGAAATCATTGCATCCAGATGAGCAAATATGCTAACCTCCGGATTATCAAATCTTTCACGCAACGCTTCAAGCGCTGTTGCATAGGTGTCGGCTGTCAGAGCATATCCTTCAACAACTCGAAGGGTCTCGCCCTCCAAAAAGTGCTTCACATACTGAAACTTTTCCACCGACTACAGTTTAAATTTGCTGTGGATTGAAACATTGAAACCGTCCTAAAACTCGCGTCATCTGATCGGTTCACCAGAGAACGGCTTTATTTTAAGCACTGGAAGTTTAGACGATTCTTCGGCATCAGCATTGGCTCCTGACACTGGTAGATTTATTGCGGCACTTGCTGACTTTAGTTTGCCCAGGTAGAACCCACCACTGTACACGTTATCCGCAATGAACTGATCTATTTCATCTGTTTCTGTCAAAAATGCGTCCAGGTCACTATCCGCACCGTGTGTGGAAATGTCATCAGACAACAAGTTTACTTTGTTTCTGTAGTCTTTCAGCTTACAGACGGACACCGAAATAACGGCTTCTTCAGCCGAAGTCGCCATGGCAGCAACCAACCTTTCTTTTTCACGTTTAGCGTTAACGATCGTAATATTTCGTTGACGCTTCCAAACGGTCAGTTGCTGTTGCTGGGGTACTTTAGGCTTAGTTGGAGGATCCATAAAATACAAACAACGAAAAACTGCTAGAAAGTGAAATAAACCACGTTACCTTAACCAAAACACTTGAATGGTGGTGTCATCGGTCTGTTGTAGACTGTGGAAGCTAGCGTTGATCAGACTTCAACTTGTCGAACAGACTCAACACGATTTTGCAATCCGAATACCGGTTGCTAAAACCAGTTTTCACTCCGCGCCTAATAAACGAACGTTGGTAGTCGGTATGCTTTCCAACTCTGAAGCAACAACCTGAATACTGGTTGTTGATGTACGATACGACGATTATGCCACCAGGTTTCCGGGCAGTAGTTCGGAAGGCAAAATTGTCAAACAAAAGACCACTTTGATGCAATTTAGTAACCCAGACCGCTTGATGTCAGAAACAGGACTACGCCCCCTTAATTCGACTATACCTATTTAGGTAGTTGTCGTAACTACTTCAGAAATATTAAACGAAATTCAACAACCCGACACTGGTTGTTAAAAATAGCGACATTCTAGTCGTAAGTGGTTTGCGTAAGCTGCAAATGTGTTGCTGAGTTCACAACTGTAAGATACGATGGATTTAATAAAAAATACAGAACGAAATTTAACAACCGTGAACTCTGGCTGTTAGAAAATTATGATAAGAAACTTGAAAATTGATAACTTTCAGTAACAATAAACGGTTGTTGCTAAATTAACAAGAAAATACCTTTAAATACTTCAGCAAACTCGAAACAGCAAAAAATCGGTCCAGTCAGACCCGTACCGAAGGACCATGTAGCGTTTGAATTACGCTAAATGGTTACGAACTCGTATTACGTAACGATAAATACGCCCGACAATCAACGCAACAATATCAACGGTAGCAGAAACGATAAACCCGCTATGTTTACTCCATGAAAACAGTTGCAAATAACACAGATACAACAATGACAAGACCAACGATGTTCATACGTTTAGCCAATTTAGCATTTATGCAAATCAATCTTCGTAAAATAATCATTCCTCCTCGCATACCAAACGCTGTATGCGAGAGCCCACTTTAAAACTGTAGGTGGAATAAAACGGTCCCCAAAAATTAAAATTTCTATAGATTTACTGGGTGCGTGCAATATTTAGGTTCAAATTTTTCACAAATTACACGGACAATTACTGTTGTACGGCCAGTATCGAAAAATTACAGGATGCAACAAATTTTGAAAGATTTCCAAATGTTCAAATATATGGTGTTATGTTGCACCCATAAAATTTATGGAATTTTTTTATTTTTCTTCCAGTTTTAAAGTGGGCGATGTAATATCGGCATGTTTCTGACAATATGTTGCTTACGTATATTAAGGTATAGTTAACCGAAGTTGGAAACAAAAGCGTTAAAAATTGCCTGTCAGTACAGACACCGCATATCATAAAATTTTACGAAATTTTTCCACTGCATGGCTGAGGCCTAAAGCTTTATATATTGGCTGTAACTACAAGAATATATACTTTGATTATTCGTGTTCTGCCAACACGACATAAATTCTGGGGATAAACAGTGAACGAACGATATCTTGAGAAGAGTCTGTCTTCTGAAAAATTGAGATCTAAACATGTCGGACATAACGCGATCTATTTCGACACCTAACCCTCGATTCTGGTAGATTATTCCTCTTGCTTTTAGGCGGGAGTCATGTTATCTTGGGCAAAAATTTGTTTCGATCAGTTTAGAAATTTTTTCAGTCTCTGGTTTCAGCATTGAACGCTAGTATGGGAGGGGGTTGAGGAAAATTTTTGCCTCAACCCCACCAAAAATGGAGTGGGGGTGCAAACAAATTTTTGAACATGATTCCATGACCTCCAAAAAGAGAGAAAAGGTTATACTGTTCTCAAAAAGCCATAATAAACTCTTGCTGATATGTGTTTTAAAAATTTGCTGCGAGATAACAAATGTAGATCACTCGAAAATCTGACGGATGATATATGTATTATAGGCACGTTCCTATAGCACTGTCACAGACAACAATTATTGTCAACTAAATTTGGTCCATATATAATTTAACTTTTATTTTGCATATCGGTATCGTTTTTATTCATTAATTCTTTGTAAATTGCTAATACGCCTTTTTAATTATGCAAACTGTATTTTAGGTACAACGGATGATTTTCAAAATGGGCAACATTGTTCGCCGGTTTCTGTGTCGTCATTGAATGATAAATATTATATAGTAAAACCATAAACGGAATATTTCTTAAAAACAAAAGCCATAATTAAAACAGAACTACATTTTCCATACGAATAAATATTAGTCAATTGTTTGAACAAGAAATTTTACTTCGGTTCATCTAAGAATTGTTGTGTATCGCATATGCCCTACACAATTTGAGAATGTTTTAAACCATTATTATCATTAATTTAATATTTTAAATGCGCAAAAACAATTCTAAGAATAGGTTGATAGAGGAGAACCGATAAAATTACTCAATTTATTAATGCTTTGACGACGCGATGGAAACGATGCTGTGTGCCGCTTCGAACATTACCCTTTCAGCAAATACGAAAACCTACTCCATCTCCTTATCTCAAGCTTAAATGATTCAAAAATGTACATTCAGCTATATTTAATGGTAAAGCTATCGAAAGTTTAGAAGCATTTCAATTAAAATGTTATAAATTTTATATAGTGATACGATTATAAACTGAATGTCGTGTTTGTAAATGAAGATACGTCCTTTTGTGTTTCTATATATATTTTGTGAATTTGGACAATGCATTAAAGTCAATGTCAATATATTTATGAACGATATTATATAATTAACCTAAATGAAAACATTTCAAACTATGAAGCTCAACACTACAGGCAAAAACTTTGTAGGCTTCTCAGTATCTGAATTATATCTCTAAACATACAGAGATGGCCTATTCGTGTGACTTATTCGATTAATAATCTATTAAACACATGTTTCAGACATCTGTAAAGTGAGGAACATATGAAGGATCAATCCATGTTTCTCCCCCAGAATATATTTTCAAGTTCCCCCTAAAATATCTTTTCAAGTCCTCCAAGAATATCTTTTCAAGTTTTGCCACCTAGAATATCTTTTTAACTTTCCCCCACTATATCCCAGTGCGTTTAAAATAATAAGAATTAAGAATATGAATAACTAAAGACGGGTGAACGACTAATGAGGAGTATGCGTGTGACCAAAAGATAATTAACTACAGATTAATACAGTGCGACCAAAAGAGAAATAACTCAGATAAGGAAAAGTATATAAGAACGGCTGCACCGATTCATTCACTTCACTCACAATGTGTACCGTCACTACTATCACGCTCATATAGTACCTCCTCTGGTGGAAGATTATAATAATAATAAGGCATTTTTAAAGCGCCCTTATCGCTGATAGAGTTGCAAAAGCGTGAATACGATATAACAATTAATAACACTGCGATAATTTTTGAGATTATGCAGGTAAGACCTCCGGAAACAGAAACGTCTTTAACATAGACCTAAATTCAGTAACGTTTAAAACACGTCGCGATGACTAAATGGCAATCTGTTCCATGAGGACGGGCCGATGAACCAGAAACTGCTATTCCGTGTGACGTCAACGCGTAATTCTCTTTCATTGGCTGAGCCAGTGGCAGTTGATAGGTGCAGTATCTTAGCAATGTATGCAGGGCTGTTATAGACGTCAGAGTTTGTGAACCAGCAGGAGCATTTTATATCGAATTTGCTGGTCAAGCGGCAACCGGTGTAGCTCATGCACCACTGTACTTATGTGTTCGCAGCGTCGCGTACCACAAACAATTCTGGCCGCATTATGTAGTAAACGACGGACGGGTTATAGATTTATCGTGGGCAAGCCGCATTAAAATGCGTTGCAGTAGTCGATGTGAGACATTGCAAAGGCCCGGACGATACTTTCCGCCGTTTCGACATCTAAGCGTTGTCGAATCCGACAAATCTCGCGGAGCTGCTCAGTGCACGAACGTGACAACTCAGTAATGTGTTTGACAAAGTTTAGTCTGCTGGCTAGCACAACACCGAGTATTTTGAGGCTCGATGAAGGGTGAACGGTGATATCGTTGACTTGTAGTGGTATACCAGGGAAATGGCGACGGGAGAAATAAATGAGTCCAGTTTTAGACTCGGTTAGTTTGAGTTTATTGTTGTAGAACCAGTGCCGTAACAACAACAGTTTCTACAGAGACTCGACAAAATGGTTAAGCTCATCGGGGTCAAAATGTCTGCATATTTGAATATCGTCAGCATAACAGTGAGCAGAAAAGCCCGCTTCGACGATTATTTCAGCAACAGGAGCGATTGCTATGTTGAAGAGTGTGGGCCCAATAACACTACCCTGTGGTACGCCACTGATAAGGTATGTCGATTTCGATAGTGATTTGCCTGTTTGCATACGTTGACAACAGTTTGTCAAATAGGACTTGAACCATTGAAGTGACTTCGGGGAAACTCCAATGACAGACAGTCGTTCCATAGTAATGGTATGCTCGATAGTGTCAAATGCTACTGACAAGTCTAGACTCACAAGCACTGTCATTTGCCCGCGATTCTCGTCCAGTTATTCATTTTCTCAAACAGCAGCAACTTTTGGCGACAAGGATGCAATGCCCCTACTGCAATACCCCAATGACATCGCTGTGCACTCATATCGCTGAACAGTTCTCTTTGGTTTAGCTGTTTCATATTTTAACAGCTCAATCCAGGGCTAATTTATCCCAACAGCCCTCGCCAAGGTTCACCAGCGGCTGTCTGTACAGATACCAAAAGCGGCTGCTATGGCGATGGAGTAGCATGGCACAGCTGGGCTGGGGATCCTCCCTCGTAGGCTATTGTAAACCTAATGTTATGACTGGAACGCTTCAGTTTATTAAATTTACCAATTCAAACCACCCTATAGTGCTCTCTTCAAGTTTTTCTTAGTCTGTTGTAGGCGAGGAAACTTGAATTGATGCCATATGACAACATGTTTGGCAAGTACTACATGTTTAGCGAATTTGCAAACAAAATTGCACAATACATCTTTATGCTCAAACCGTATTTTAACAATCAATTTCGAAATATTTAAATCCTCGTATGATTCTGAAAGCTCATTGTTTCATCGGAAAAAACAAATTCTAGTAGCCTACTGCCGAAAAGCTAGGCGTCTAAATACTAATCCTTCATGGGGTGCTACTTGATAACCCAAAAATAGTTTAAATACTTTCGTTTGCCACTGAAATACGATGATGAACGTGAACACGGATCATTGAGCTGCCATTCATAAATTGCGGCTGCCAGTCTTGCCAGCATAATTAATCCACGTAAGGGGTGCCTAACGCCTTAGAATTTTTAAGCACATTGCATATAATACATTTTCCCTTGTCAATAACTCTGAAAATACTTTCAATAAACTTTTGACGGTAGATTTATCGCATTTTGCCTTTAGAAACTAATAAAATAGTAATTTGAAGTAGCAAAATTATTATACGATTTTCCAAAAGATATGTTTGTTTAATTTTACACGTTAATGCTGATCGCGCATTTGAAGTTGTGGTATGTGGCTATTTATTTGGATATGATTTAGTGAAGGTGACACGCGTGGTCAAACATATGAAGTTTAACAAGGAAAAATCTCAACCCTATATCAGTTATTTAAATATAGAACACTTAGATATCCTGCTATAATAGCTTTACAAAGAAAAAATCTATCATAAGTTTATTCTTGTAAGCTGGTTCCTTATTCTTTTTTGTTCAATTTACGAAAAAATATTGGCGTTCAATTTAGCTTATGTGCGTATTCAAAGTCAGCTTAACAAACGCTGCTGGACAATTTGAAATTTCGAGACTAAAAATATTAAACGGATCTGTTATGCATTTAACATGTTAAGCTAATGCGTGAGTAAACTTAAAGTGACCCCGCCAACCATCTCATGTGATTGCCGATATCGACTCGCAAACCCTTGTTACGGAAAACAGGCTTAATTTCATTCGGTTTTGGCAAAACCAAAAATTGGCAAAATCAAATTCAAGTGCCAGAAATTAGACCTTGTGTTCGAACAGAATTTCGGCGATTTCAGTTGATAGAAATTCTGTTCCGTAATATATTATCATTTAAATTTGGATTATACAATGTTAGCGAACAAATTTAATGCAAAAGTGACGTCACAATTAGATCGACAAATTTTCGTTCTCAAATATTTGGAGAATTTTACTTCAATTTTCGCGAACACAAAACGGTTAGATTTCAATCGGGAGCGCTTTGTTCCCGTATAATTTTACTTCGAATTTCAATTGACCAAAAAGCGTTCCGTAACAAATTTTGTAAAAAATACAAAATAGTATGATTCGCCGGTCTCACTTTAAGTTTACACGCGCATAAATGATTATAACAAAACGTTTGAAACCAACGGTATTAACAAAAAATTATTGATACATCGCTTATCTATGTATAGAGCAAAGCCTGAAAAATCTATTATTTTAGGTAATTTACGATAATAGTTTTTCTTCAGTCCTCTGTCACGTTTTCTCATAACCAACATATATTTCAACAAGTAGCTCGTCTTATAGCCTTGGTTGTGAATTCTTTTCTGAGTGTTTAATATGTAAATTAGAGAGAGCCAACGAATATCAGCCACGTTACTGGAATACTTGGGAAGATACACCGATTGTTGTGCTCGCAATGTTCCAGCACATAGAGGCTGAATTGCTTTACAACCAAAACCACCTGTATAGCTCGAGGGGTTAAGGAGCATTAAAATTATCATGTAATTTGGGTCCATATGATCACTGAAAACCGTTTTTGAACCAACTTTGCAGTTTAAGTATTGCCAATCGCAGTACATCATTTGCTCCTACATTAGGATGAATTGATCTGCAAAATGAGGCCAACACACCTATATAGTTCGAGCAGTTGAACAGGTATTACAGTTTTTGAGTTTTTGGGTCTCAGGTGCTTATTGAACAACACTTTTTGACCCAACCTTGCAGAAAAATAATGACAATAAACGCACACTATTTGCTGATATGTAGGGAATGAATTGCTCTACAGAGTGCAGCCGAATAGGCTTATATAGCTCGAGCAATTACAGAAATATTACCATTTTACATGGGCCTATTTTAGAGCCAGTTTTGACCCAAGTCCTGCATTCTAAGAAAACCGCGTAGCAAAGCACTATTTAGAGATTTATAGAGACTTATTTGCTCTCGAAAATGAGTCCAATATCTACACCGGTTGTCTAGTTATTGTAACTAACCTGGATTTTTGGGCCCCTTCGGAACCCGATTCGAACGTTTTTGGTCCGTTTTTGGAAGGATGAATATTGGAATAAACATCACAAATATAGATTGCGTGCTTTCATATGAGCTATCAAGCGAGTAAATCGGTCCAGCCGAAGTTGAGCTGTACATGTCACCCAAAAGCTCAGACACGGAGACTGCCACAATTTGACACTCTGGCTTGCGAGAATTCAAATATTTGTCAGTGGCACAATTCCTAACGTATTTTAAAATTTTTTTCGGTAGTATATTGTGTCCAAATTAATGTTTATTCGACATAACGCTTATAAACATTTTTTTCAGATCTG
>JASANE010019387.1:0-13493 GCA_030248225.1 Trileptium ribeirensis
AACCCTGTGGGGGCCATATGGCTACAACAGATCAAGTGTTCTGCTGAGGATAAACTAGGGGAAACTCAAAATTTAAATAGTAAAACTAAATTATCACACTTTTCACGGTAACTCACTCTAGATAAAACAACTTCCATTAGACTAGGACAGGGAATATTGGTTCGACATTATGGCCTGTGAGCAGGTTTCGGTGTCAACCTCCCTGGGGGACCTCAGCAATCATGCCAAGATACTAGACACGTGCGCAACCAATCGGGCGGGGTCCGAACACACCCCGTGAAGCGCGCCTGCGGCCTGCTAAGCTCCGTAACTTCTTGGGTCTGACCAATAAAAGTGCCTAAAATAGAAAACTAAGGGTCCGCCCTTGAGGTTACGATAGCCGGGGTCGTATGGGCATGGTGTTAGGAAGTTGCGCCATGCAGCTGCGTCACCGTTATTACACGTGTATATGCTCAACCCCGTTTTCCGTGCGGTTCACTTATTTGAGATAAACTTGGATATATTTGCGCACAGCCAGCCAGCGATAGGGATCCCATTCTTCGAAGACCCATGTATCCTCGTAGTTTAAAATTTGTCTCGACGCAGCTTTTCAAATGTCGCAAAGTGAGGAGAAGATATCTGCGTGGATCAGTGGTGTGCAGCCCCATATACAGGCCAGCAACGCCGAGCACCGATGAAGCCCGGTGTACCGGTAGGCCCGTCGAATCCTCGGATTCTGATAAAAGATAAGCGGGACTTACTACCGTAGCTGCACGGCTTGAGAGCCCACGCTTTGACTTTTGTGTGGTTATTTGAAACACTATGAAAAATCACGAGGGCACAACTCTAATTTTGAGGGCGGCGCCGTTGGTCGTTTTGCCCTCCCTTTTACCAATTTGCCTGTATAATGTGTACCAGCCCAATTTTGTGAAAATGATAAAACGCGCGAAACGTAGCAAATTTCGTAGGGAACAAGGGAAACGGACGACCGGATACCGGCGGAGTGTGGCCTCTATATTAATTGATAACTATGTAGTATTACAGTGTTGTAAAAATAAACAATCGTATCCATCTATGTTGTACTTGTAAGGTCACACTCCACCGCCCGACGGTGCACGGGATGATTTTGGCACCAAATATGAAAGAAAGGATCACTATTAGGGGTGTCCGGTCGATCCTCGGGCAATAAATTGATGCCGTATTGTGTGTATACAACGTTTGTGCATTACATTAGTTGTATATTTTATTGTATTTGGTGCGTAGAACGGGTGTGCGTTCGGCGAGGCCGGGGACCAACGGATGTTTCAGGGATTTTTGGTATTATACGAGAACTGGTCGCCCTGGGCCGATCCCAGTGCACACGCCGAGCGGTTATCAGTATTCGTTGGTGTAGGTCATGCCTATGGTTCATATAATATGTATTTTAGATAGGCACGCCTTCAGAATTTCACCTGCACAGGCCGGTCATGCTTAAGAGCACAAATTGTCGGTCCTGGAGAACTAAATCGCGGATACGGATTTTCTAAGACACTATTCTAGGGTGCGACACAAAAATTTAATTTTTGGGTTTCCGACGAATTTTAGGGGAACCCGGGTGACTAACCCGTCTTAACAATTCCTCTGGGGTGTTAAATCGTCCCGGCGGGTCTAAAAATTCAGATCCCCTAAATACTTACGGACTCCCAAACGGGCGCTTAAGCCTCCAATTTTCTAAGCCTAAAGGGACACCCAAAATAATCTCAACTCCACAATTTTTGGAGCCCGGGACACTTATTGGGTCCCACCCTAACCGTTTAGCTGAAAACCGGGGCCGCCCACCCCAACGGGTCCGCTCAGGATCCCCTGAACTTAAAGGAGACACTAAAATTCCCTATTTTGGGCGCCTAAATCGGCCTCTAACAGGCCTCCTATAAGAGAAATATTAAATATTAAATTTTCATCAGTAGCCGGCTGCCAGGGCATGATTCTGGTCCTGCCCCCGGCCGCCTACTGTTTTTCGTTCCGAGATATCGGCAAAAATGTGCCGATGTCCCTAGGAGAAAACGGCGCCCTGAGCACCGTTATATCTTTCTCTAAAATTTTTGCCGCACCGACCAGTGGGCGGTTTTGTCTCTTTTGGCATACCTCGGCCAAGTCAGCGTCAGCATATTGTCGTGCACACTCGGGGCTGGTCTGAGAGCCAAGAAGTTTACCATTAACGTACGTGTATTATAGCCCGACAGCGCTAATGTTTTTGTTGTTCATTTGAAGGAGATTGCTGCAGCTTTATTGCTATTTATGTGTTTGTTTTCAGGGAATTTGAAATTTGTGTTGTAGGATACGTAGCCGCAGGACAAGGGAAACGGGGACCACAGTTAGTATAAAAGAAAAAGGTGCGACTGGAAAACGGGACCAGTCGAGTCGTTATCTTTAAAAATTTGGTCGGGTTTTGGCGGCTGTCACCAGTTTTGGTCTTCTCTTTTGCTTTTGCTTCGTTCTTCCAGCTTTTCGTTGTCCGGGTGGGCTCTTCAGCATGCAGACGTGTGGAAGAGTCCCGCCCGGGGCTTTTCGTCGATGGGTTTTCGTTCAATCTTAGGACAAGGGACAGCCCTTGTGGGTGCTGGGACGTCCGTTGGATGCCTCGCGCTCCCGCAAGTGCTGCGCCCGCGCTGCGGAGAAGGGAGTGGAGTAGTGGACAAAATTCGAGTCAAAATCGTGCCAAAATTGCAACAACAAAAAAAAAGACTATCCACCCGCGCTCGACTGGTTCCCCACTCCCTGGGCTGTTTTCGTTGTACGTGCCCAGGGGGTGAGTTGCTTGAAGTTTTTCGTGTTATGTGAAGGCCGTTATGTGATATTTCTAGATAAACGCCTGCTGGTTGCGAGGCCTAAGACATGAAGTACATCGAAGAGCATGGTCATTCAAAGTTATAAATGATTCAGTAACATTGTCATTCCTATTCTAGGATAAAACGGGAACGTGAGGATCTTAGTTTGGGAGTTGTGCATGTCGCGGATGGACTCTTCCATAGCGGACGCGTGGAGGAGGCCCGCCTGAGGCATCTCCCAGAGCTTTAAAATTTTCTTGTTTAGGCATAGGAATAGGGGCAGCCCTAGCCGGTGCTGGGGTGTCCGTCGGATGCCTCGTGCCCCAGTAAGTGCTGCGCCCGCGCTCCTGCGGTGCAGCCAGATATCAGTAAATTTTTAGGGTCAGAAATAGTGACCGTATCGTGTCTGATCAATGTAAGGTTCTAATAACAAACTTTGGGTCGAGGGTTCCGCGTTTCTAAAAGAGCCCAATGGGAGCTCACAAAATACCATTTCGTCATCCAAGGAAAATGGCACGGAAAAAGGGGGGAGGGCCAAATTTCAGTCGTCTTAAACTAATCGCTTCTGTATTGTTCGGGCTCAGGACCGCGTGCAGGGGCTCGGGTCTTAGTCCGCCTTTGATGTTAACAATGCCAATGTTTTATACACCCAAGTGGGTGGCATTTTGTTTTTGGAAGTGTGCTTATATGCGTATTTTTCAAAAAATGGAAATCCAAGAAGTAAATGTTGACGTGTGGAATTTAGTAGGCGAAATAAATGGACTTAATTCAGGCACTCTGTCGCAACAAGGAATGCACGACCCCTACTAAGGCTTAATGTTGTCTGATTCAGGCCCATTGGCCCTTCCCCGCACGTTGCCACTAATGCTCGCTCCCGCCCTGTCGTTTGTCCGCAGCCCCATTCTTCTAACCCAAGGGCCTGTCGCGACCTTGCTATAGTGAAATTCCGGCCACCACATTATCAAGTACTGGGGCACGATTGCAGCCCGTTTAGCTCACCCGTAGCGTTTCCCCTAGTTTCGCTCATGCCCGCACCTTCGCTCGCCCCAGCATTAACTAAAATTGGTACAGGTCTCTAAGTTTCTTAAAGCAATGGCTCACCTAGTTTCCGTTCTAAGGTGGCACGACTAGGCTCAGCGAGTTTCGGTCCTAAATCAAGATAGGACCAAGCAATCACAACCCCGCGCACTCGGACCCAAGGGTTACGGAATAATCCTTAGGCTCGCCAAGGTCTTTATAAAATGGGCTCCATCGTTAGGAAATCCTGGTCCTGGCATAGGGCATAAGATTCGATAACCGGAGATGAGGGAAAGACGGGTCCGCCCTATTACCTGTGAGCAGGCTTAGGGGATGACCCTCCCTCAGGGGGACCTCCATACCATTAGACACGTGGGCCAATATAGGGGCCAGGCCGAACACCCTTGTAAACCCGCCGGCAGCCTGCTAAGCTAAGCGGTTCCCATCGGTCAGACTAGGGTCCACCGGGGAAACGTGTAAGCCGGGGTTGCCCGGGCACCACCGTGAAATTCTAGATAGAGTGGTGCAGCTGGGATCCCTTAGGGCCAGAGCTGGTCCTAGCTAGTACAATGTGCTGCCAAAAATAATTGGAATGTTTGTTACCCATTTGGAAATTCTTTTTATACAGATTACAAAACCGTGCCCAGTGGGTAGGGGAATCGGTCGAGCACAGAAAAAGAAACTTTTTTGAAAATTTTACTTTTTCTTGGGTGTAAGCACTCACGGGCGAGCGGAGCATTAGCTTAACGCACCACCCATAAAGGAGATCCAGCACATGTAAGGGGATTTCTTACGATTCAAAATTATGCTTTGATCTATATTCCGAAAGACCAGGTGAGGGTATCCTAGATTGCACGAGGAGAAACCTACCCGGGTGAATCAAAAGAAAAGAATAAATGAAAGCGCAAACAAAAGCAGTGCTGACAACCGCTAAAAGTAAATACCTAATTTTATAAAGCTTTAGCTCGTCTGGTTCCGATGCTACATCGTGCCACGGTCTTTTATACCCTCTGTCTACCCCTTTCGCAGTTTTTATCCCCAACAGTAAACGTGCAAATCCAAATTATCAAACCATAGGCACTGTCGTACAGGATTCTAAATTTAAACTTTAAATATTAAGACAACATATATACATAGCCGTTACAAATATGTTATACCAAAAATATTTATGGCAACGACCCGCAATATACCTAGCAGTTGTAACCAGCGGTCGTTTGTAACAGCAACAATAGTAATAGCATTATCGGCCTCTAACAGACACATTTCGACGGGAAATTGCGAACCGCGTAAACAACCTAATCCGGGCGCTCATCGGCGCGAGGTTTCTCCTGCAGCCAAACACAAACAGCGCCGCGCTTAAATTATGTCTATGTTATTTAATTCTAGGAGCAACTATTAATGAAATTACGTGTGTCAGGACCGATCTCTTGGGGTCTAAAACGTGACAGTGTTCTGACCCAAATTATGAATGTATATTCCAACCCGTGTCCTCGGGTCTGTCCTGACAACCACCTGGACATAACATACCACAAATCTTCTGATTCCATACATTTAAATAGGAAAGTATGCAAATACACTACTTTATATAATCGATAAAATATACACACCAATTAGTACTTGCGTCACGCTCCCCCGGTATATATTCCTTCCGGCTAATTTAAACCTCAATTCTTTCATATCCCGAAAGTTTCCTTAGAAAATCTAGGGCTACATAGCACAAATGCCAAGCAAAAGTTAACCGCTCCGACACATTACGACACAACAAAACACCTTTTATTTTACTAAACGGCAAGATAAAATAGTATAAGCAATGTTTATACAGCAGTAATATGCAAAAACCACTCGAACTGCAAGAGCAAATGGCTAGAAGTGAAATAACAGCACAATCTCAAATAAAAGCACACCACTCGTATAATGTTATATTTCTGAAAATGATTATAAACGACAATTAATGTTACATCAGGCATAATGTGATCATGAAAAAGTATGCAGATTGGCGTGAATAACGCCAATCACATATACTATATACAATACTGTATTTGCTATAACTAATGATTCCGTAGTATGGATCACTTCTTTGCTAGATAAATAAAAATTTTCAGCAAAACAGTAGTTCAATGTTTGATTCATATCTCCACCATTTACATGCCGTATATATGAAAAATAATATAAGGTAAACGTGTAAAAATATTCTCTGAACCACGTATCGGGTTATCCAGAATCCTGTAGCCTAAATCTAAAATGTCTTACGTTTACGTTGCGTGATTGTAGGATAGACCTCAGCCACAGGGCTACACGTTAGGAATGATCTATGAACCAGGGTTGGTTTTTTCCGGAAAAAAATGGAAAAAAACCGTAAAAAACGGAAAAAAAGTAAAATTTATGGTTAGCTGTTTATTTGTTAGCCTTTAGAAAAATAGAGTAAACACAGTTTTATGCGAAATTGAATCTCCGTTGTTGATTATTAATGCCTTAATTACTGAAAAAGGTCTAAAACTGCAATGTTGTCACATAGAAAGAACTTCATAGGCAACCGTAAACTAATATTTTTCAGCATGGTATTTGCGCGATAGCATGTTAAAACGCTGCTGGTATATTATATATACTGCAAAGCATCTCTCACGTCTTCATTTATTTAATATTGATACAAAGGTCGCGCCGTTGGAGACAGAACCTGCGCTGGGATTCCTTTGTAAAATGCCAATGCACCGAATTGGACAAATATAAAGTTTCTGGTTGGTTATGAAGTTCGTATGACATGACAGTATATAAGCATTGGCTCTTAAATAAATGCGATATTTATTGAAAAATGTATATAAATGAAAATTAGCATGGAAAAAGAAGCAAAACATAATGTATTTTTAATTAACTTGCTAAGGTACGCATACTTGGTAACTATCGAAGCTCAGACTTACAAAAGTATAATGGCATACCCAGCATTTATCTAAAGGCGATTAAATTGGGATTTTGCGGGCGACCAAAATTGACCATATAATATAACATTAAGATTGTTCAGGCCGGGTTTCAATGGTTCCAAGGCCCTATGGTTAAACAGGTAGCTATGTTTGTTTCATTTAGCGAGAAACCAATTGCGTATTTATCTTCAACTCAAAACTTAACAAACCATTGTAACAATAGTATTGTTCATTGATAACGTTTAAAATTGTCGATTGCGGCATTATAATTTTCAGTATTGTTAGACTTACTCTTAACTGGTGTAAAACTTCCAGCCCTGCAATTGATGCTGGAAGCGCAATAACACAATAGAGTATGTGGTTAAACTCAACGATTCAACAGTCGAGCTATTTAGTTTATGACATGGCGTGCCTTGTGTGACACGAGTGGTACTAAACGTACATGCCTGCGGGTATCTATCACAGGTAAAGAGACCGGTGCATGGAGTAGGATGATGGTGGATAACCACCAAGGGGTGTAACCAGATTGGGAAGTAGTTGAAAAACCTGTTATATATCATTGGAAAGCGCTGGTAAAGCTACATGGAATAGGCCTATTAGTTTGCGGATACCTCGTGTACTTATTGAGAAAAGTCGCAAAAACTGGAGGGAGTGCCCGAAAAATGGGCCAAAATGACGTCATTTTGCCCCATAACTTTTCTCACGGCAAAAAATTCAAAAATCGTGCTCCGTCACTACAACTAAATCGACCATTGCGGTTCAAATGAGCTATCGTGCATCAAACTCCGCACAACCGTTATCCAGATGCAGGTGCGACACACACAGACAGGACCTCCTCAACCCCCCTCCAGAGCCAAAATTGAAACGCTCGCGAGTGGAATGAGCTCGCTTAATAATGCGCTTCCAGCATCGCTTGGACGGCGGGCAGTCTGACACCAGTTAGTAAGTCTACACAATACTAAAAATTTCAACTAAAAAGTCTACACACTCGACAATTTTAAACTTATTTTTCTGTGCTACTTTTTTTAAACTTATTTTTCTGTGCTACTTTTCACTTTATAAATTTTTCAATAAACATCGCCTTTATTTCAGTACCCGATGCTTATCTAAACTGTCACAAGACCTCAGTAACCAATCGGAAACTTTATAATCCAATTACGGTACATTGGCATTTAACAAAGAAATTCCATCGCAGGTTCGGTCTCCACCGGCGCTATCTTTCTATCAATATGAAGAGGTGAGAGACGCTTTGCAGTGTATATAATAATATACCAGCATCGTTTTAACATATTATCGCGCAGATACCAAGCTGGAAAATATGAGTTTGCGGTTTCCTATGAAATTCTTTCACCTTTCACAATTAATTCGAACCAAATAATTATACGTACTCCTCCTATCGATATAGCCACCATGTGGTTTTCACATAATATTGCCCATTGGAAACAAATTTCGGATACAAATTTTATGTGACAACATTGGAGCTTTAGACCTTTTTCAGTAATTAAAGCATTAATAATCAACAGCGGGATTCAATTTTGCATACTAGTAACTCTATCCAGATTGCAGAACGTAGTGAAACATAGATACACCTATTTACTGTTACTGGATCCAAAAGTGTTTTCAATATAACGCCAACCAATTACATGTGTTTATCTCGTTCAAAGCACCAAAAATCTTTTGTGGCAATAGTATAAACATCGATGGGTCAATATTTCCAACAAAACATTGTCATTCAAATATTTAAAGAAATGTATTTACATTTGGAATGACCAAACAGAAGATATTTTAAATATACTATATGTCCGGTAGACACATATACATGCAAAATAATGCATGATGTTTGAAAGAATGACAATATTATGAACAGTTGTAACAGTAAATAGAATTCGTGCACGCAAGCTTTGACTAAAATTATGGCTTCAAAAATTCATATGCTATATGCAAAGCCGTTGATGCGAGCACAGGTTCCCACAGCTTATTTTACTACATACAAATTTATTAAACCTGTAATTTAATTTCTTTAAAATTGTATTCAAATAATTTATATAGATTAAAGTTTAATCAAAGTTGTATTTAAATATAAATCTAATTAAATTTTATTTTATTGAATTTTATTTACATAAAACATTAAATTCAATTTAAGCTAATTTCACTGAGACAGAGATTTCATTTGTAAGAATAACTTCATTATTAAGAGTTGTCAAAAAAAATTAATAAAATTTTGAAGAATTTTTGTTAACTCGGATATAACGATAACACGCAATGCTTTTCAAAATACCAAACTAAAACCCAAGAAGTACAATACGCAATAGGAAAAAATAATAATCTACCAATATTATACAACTACTGAACAGTATCATTGACTAGATGCTTCAAAATTTTTATGTTGATTTTAAATACAAACAGATAAGAATCCATAACAACGCTAGTTGGAACAATTTGCGGCAAAAATAATCGGCCGATATGAATCATATAATATAATGCCAACCCTATAATCTAACGTTTGAATATATCCGAAGTCTCTCTTAATATAAGCAAAAATGTAGTTTAAATTCAACAACACGGTTATAATAACTATTTACTACAGTCTACTTTAATGCTTGTTTAAAAACATAAGACTAATTTAAGCAATAATTTAAACCCTATGCGGAAAATACCATCGATTTTCGATGCAATAACAAACGGTACAAAAGCTCCCCTATAAAAATGTTACTATACACGACGACACAGTATAAAATATAGAAATGGTTGTCGCTACCAGTTTATCCATACAAGATTCAATAATGGGTGAGTAAACTTTAGGTTGCCCCACCAACCATCCTGTTTTGCAATTACCGATATCGAATCGCAAATTGGATGAATATAGGTTGGATTTATTGGCATGGAAAATAGCCTGGATTTCATTCGGTTTTTCGCTAACCGAAAATTGGCAAAATCAAATCCAAGTGCGATAAATTGTACATACATTGTGTTCGAACAGAATTTCAGGGTTTTCAATTTGCAGAAATTCAGTTACCTAACGCCTAATCATTTAACTTTGGATTATTTAGCGTTCGCGAACAAATTTAATGCAAAAGTGACGTCACGAAATAATCGATCCTAAAGTTAAGGTGTTGATGTTCGCGCACAAACCGGAAATTCGACAAATTTTCGTTCTCAAAAATTTGGGCAATTTTATTTAAATTTTCAGAACAAAAAATTTCTGGATTTTAATCGCGAGCAGTATATTCGCGAACAGTTTTACGCCGACTTTCAATTGGCCAAAAAGCGTTCCGTAACAATTATTTTTATACAAAATTACAAATCACGATGACGATGATTGGTGGGGTAAAATTAAGTTTACTAGCACATAACAAATTAACATTATAACAGCCATGAAACCTACGTAATTTATTAGTTTCACAACATTTAAAATTCACTAGTTTAAGACGATATACTGGTCTAAAACATTTTTCTACTGGCTTCTGAAATCATTTCTATATGACTTTTTCAGATAGAAATAGACTTGCTAGGCACAATTTTTCGAAAGCTCTAATAATACATTATTCTAAATAATTTCGATAACTATCTTAATATAGAGATGACCCTCAATCGGCGAAATTCCAACTACCGTAAAAATTTATTTGACTTTATCTTACTTTAAAAACAAAAAACGCAAAAACAAAAAATAAACAAAAGATCCAACGAAAACTTTAATTATGTAACAAAACAGATCCACATGATATGGTTCGGAAATGGAAATCCACTTGGACCGCAGGCGTCACACCTTTCGTTTGGACAAAACCAAATCTAGTACATTGTATAAGTATTTCGGAGCCAGTATGTTTGCTACAAATATTATGCGTTATCCTTCTTTTCTATATGGCTGTAGATTTAATACAAAAATTACGACGAATTTAGTGCATTAAAGGCACAAGACTAGTTGGAAAATATTGTTACTCACAGTAAGAGTTTGTCCAAACTGTCAAAGAGTTAGATTACGTAAAACCTATACCAATAAATAATTGATTAAATATAATACCATAAACAGTGTGCTACGACTTTAAATGAAAAAAGCCTTGTACTATGCAGGGGAAAATCCAGAAATTACCGCACGAGGTGGTCGTGCATGTGCTAATAGAAACAGCTTTAATGCACACGCAATCGTAAACGCGAGTTTCACTATATTGCCATTCTTCACGGTACACATAAACAGTGGCATGGCTCATGCCCTTAATATTATGTAACAGGGCATGATCATGTTTCTATCGAAATTGTACATACTTAATATAAATAGGATAATAAATATAAAATGCACTCCTTGGTAAAAAAGCTTTATCGCTTAAATAATGCATTTTCGGTATATTATAGCAACAGGAAATATAGCATAATCATCACCGTACAGACACAGTCGACGCAGCCTGTTTATAACCATTCTTACATTGTGTCGCATTAGCAAAAGTACCGTTTCTGAAGTTAATCATATCATTAACCCTGGAACTTTCGTCGCTTAATGGCTTTTGAAAAACTTGTTGTAGATAACTGAGCTCTTCAAATTGGTGTTATGGAGGCCGCTAGCATTGTCAAGTGCTCCTTGACACATTTTGGCCTCATCACCACTCTGGTTCATCACCACTGACAAACTTTTTGCTTCCTCAAGGTCAATGCCCCTCCCATCGGCATAATAAATCTACTCAAATTTGTTTTACCATAATATTATTTTGAAGCTAAAACTTCACCAGCTGTGCCAGAATTTGCTTAAAAATCTTTCTAACCTCTATCATAAGCGTTTTGGCAACGCTATTTTTAACTATTCCCTAAAACATCTAATTTTGGCAATTCTTAAATTTCTGAGCCGTGGTTATACCAGAGAATATCCTTGCTTCATACCCTCTGGCTAAATCGGGCGCCCCTGGTTCCTAATCTGAGGCACAAGTTCATGCTCCCTAGCAAAACTTTCAGCGAATGGATGGATAATTTAAGACAAAGACGTATACTTTTTGCGCCATGCGAGCAGTAACGTTGCCACAATAAAACATGGGCTGTGCAATACTCATAAAATACGCATGTACCAAAACACATATAACCCTTCCAGATGCATCCTCTAATGACCGGTAAATATACGATTTGCTTTTATTATTTAAATGATCACAGCTTTCGAAAACATACTATCACTCACTGAACAACCAGCATGACTATTATTCTGTTTTACGATATTCGAATCACTGTTGCAATTTCTTGTTGCTGTGCTAGTGCGAGATTAATATCGATATTGCGATCAGATGATTGCACAAACTGGATTTTTGATTGCTACGGGTTTTGGCTAGCTGCTTCAGAAGTCTACAAATACAGATTAAAATATGTATGAAACATTTAAACTAAAGCTGTTAAGAATATCATACAGGCCTACATATAGGAACTTATTGCACTGTTTGAATAGTACCAAACCATAGAAATTTATTCACGAATATATTACTCTGCAAAGATAATGTTTGCCGTATTAAAATATTACCTGTGCCATTAGAGCACGCAATCTCATATTGATATTTTGTTTACGAAGATAAAAAGAATGTAGTTAGTTTTAAAAAATCCGAGAAACGTTATATAGTTCATGTCAACTTTTAAACAAAACATTATCCAAGAAAAATTCTTAATACGTACACTTACCGTACGTTTTACACTAGCAAGTACTGCGCAACAAAACAGTAAATAAAACTCGATAGCCACTTCTCGAGTCAAAGGAATGTGATAATTTTTTGAAAAAAATTATTATCAAAACAATCGTCTAAAGAATTGAAATAAACTTCATCATGATTCTCTGCGGATCTTTTTGGCATTGAATTGTTGCTGAAGATGGCAACGATGGCTTATTTCCACTCCATGCAACAGGGGCATTGTCGTGAACCGCTCGTTGTCAATGATGCCGCTTGGGGTATCGTGCCGCATGAAGATGTTCAATTGCTGCTTTGTGAAAATGTTGCATTTGCACTTGTTGTCGCTGCTGTTGCTGTTGTTCGTGTAGCAACTCTTCTTCTTGACGACTATGCAGCCGACTGCTCGAATACCCGAAAAGTGTTGTTTGGCAAAACGTGTTTAAATGATTATTGTGAAAATGTTTCTTATGATGTTCATGGCTGATCAAATTTATACGATTTTGATTTGGCCTTTTACTGCTTGGAAAGAAAAGAGAAAGATCATAACACCGAAACACTATTGGAAAGATCACAGCTGAAATATTATGCTTACAATCACGATTTATAGAAGCAAAAAATGCGTTGAGCACAATATCAAGGACTGGCAAAATTATGATGTGGGCTCAGAAAACATAAAACTATGGCGCATTAACAAAATTTACAAGTGTCTGTCTTATAAACTTAACTTTTGAAATTAGTTATTATTATAAAGTGATTAAATAATATTATAAAATGACATATTCAGATATTGTGTATGAAGTAATAATCACCGATTTTGGTAAAATATAATATATAAACCTCTCAGGGAATAACCGGAACCGTCCATATAAACCGGAAAGTGGTCTTCGAAAATTAGTAAAACAGTTGAAAGAAGAAATGAAGGTAATGTGGTCTTATAACGTGTTAAACTTAAATTTTACACGAAACTTAATGTATTGCGGTCACACCATTGCCCCCCTGGAACTTTGAAAATAGGATCCCGATGCCAGGAATGATCATTCACTAAACCAAGATGACGGTTTTTGTTCGCCAGAGCAAGAAACACCTTCCATTATACAGTTTTGCTTAAACGTGTTAGTATATGTAACTGAACGAAGTAGATG